>CM066984.1:48338099-48390599 GCA_033977485.1 Hydrangea macrophylla | reverse complement strand
TTGTGTTTAATCCATTATATAAATCTGCCCATACAAAGGAGTATATATAGGATTGGAACAACCCTCCAACCATAGGGATAAATGCAAGTTGTTGGAACAACCCTCCAACCATAGGAAATAAATGCAAGTAGTTGGAACATCCTCCCAACCATAGGAAATAAAGCTACCACGTTTTTTAACATAGACTTATACAAAAAAAGTAGTTTAACTCATTAAAAACAGATAGAAACATGAACAAACTCCCAACTACCAACTATAAAACATAAATAGCCATATCTTGGAAGTTATATTCAGCCCATTATTCTTCCACATGCATAAATATGATTAGGAAATATAATCAGCCCTATCTTCTTCAAATTTATGCCCAATTAATAAGATCAACCCAAAAAAATGCCACCTTGATCTTCTTGGATTCTCCATTTATAATCAGCCCAATTCAGCCCATTAAGTGCTTCCTTGATTCTCATCATTCTCCCTCTCTTCAAAGGATTCGTCCTCGAATCCATGAAAAGGAAATGCATGATAATTTTATTTTTATTTTTTTGAAGTGCACGACTCAACACAAGAAAACTAAGAATACCTGTGGTTTGCGTCTCTTTATAGACGTTGGGTCTCAGGTTCACTAATTGGAATACCTGTGGTTTGCGTCTCTTTATAGGCGTTGGGTCACAGGTTCACTTTCACAACAATCTGATTTTTAGCTTTCTTGGGAAGATATTCAATCTTTGTTGTTGGGTCTCATTGCTAGTCTATTGAGGTTCGCATCATTTGGTATCAAAGCAAGGTTTCTAAAATCAGGTTATCTATCCTTTTAATTTTTCGTCTATTCTCTGTTTGTTCTTCGTATTTTCTTCGTGACTCTTCGTGTTCTTTTGTTCTACAAATTCTGTTTTATATTGTGTTCTTCTTTGTTTTTTGTTTTTGTGCCTCTAGTTATACAAAAAAAAAAAACAAAAAAAAAAAAAAAAAGAAAAGAAAAGAAGAGATCCGAAAAAAAAAAAAGAAAAAAAAAGAAAAAAAGAAGGGAGGCATTGATATCAAAGAAAGGCCAAATAACTATATCTCTGGTTTCTTCTCTCTCAAATCTGATAGTTTCAAATTCTCTTAAAAATCTGATTGTAAGTTTCAATTCTCTCAATTCTTATTGTGTTTGTCCTTCTCCTTTGATTCGTCATTTCTAAAATATTTTCGCCATTGGTATAAGTTTTGAAACACTACTCGTTGAGATCTCTTGATTCAAGTTCAATTAGTTCATTAAAGAACTGAAAAGGGGAGTTAAGAGTGGAAAAAGGCAAGAGAGTGTGAGATCGATTTCAAAAAAATGCCACCTTGATCTTCTTGGATTCTCCATTTATAATCAGCCCAATTCAGCCCATTAAGTGCTTCCTTGATTCTCATCATTCTCCCTCTCTTCAAAGGATTCGTCCTCGAATCCATGAAAAGGAAATGCATGATAATTTTATTTTTATTTTTTTGAAGTGCACGACTCAACACAAGAAAACTAAGAATACCTGTGGTTTGCGTCTCTTTATAGACGTTGGGTCTCAGGTTCACTAATTGGAATACCTGTGGTTTGCGTCTCTTTATAGGCGTTGGGTCACAGGTTCACTTTCACAACAATCTGATTTTTAGCTTTCTTGGGAAGATATTCAATCTTTGTTGTTGGGTCTCATTGCTAGTCTATTGAGGTTCGCATCATTTGGTATCAAAGCAAGGTTTCTAAAATCAGGTTATCTATCCTTTTAATTTTTCGTCTATTCTCTGTTTGTTCTTCGTATTTTCTTCGTGACTCTTCGTGTTCTTTTGTTCTACAAATTCTGTTTTATATTGTGTTCTTCTTTGTTTTTTGTTTTTGTGCCTCTAGTTATACAAAAAAAAAAAACAAAAAAAAAAAAAAAAGAAAAGAAAAGAAGAGATCCGAAAAAAAAAAAAGAAAAAAAAAGAAAAAAAGAAGGGAGGCATTGATATCAAAGAAAGGCCAAATAACTATATCTCTGGTTTCTTCTCTCTCAAATCTGATAGTTTCAAATTCTCTTAAAAATCTGATTGTAAGTTTCAATTCTCTCAATTCTTATTGTGTTTGTCCTTCTCCTTTGATTCGTCATTTCTAAAATATTTTCGCCATTGGTATAAGTTTTGAAACACTACTCGTTGAGATCTCTTGATTCAAGTTCAATTAGTTCATTAAAGAACTGAAAAGGGGAGTTAAGAGTGGAAAAAGGCAAGAGAGTGTGAGATCGATTTCAAAAAAATGCCACCTTGATCTTCTTGGATTCTCCATTTATAATCAGCCCAATTCAGCCCATTAAGTGCTTCCTTGATTCTCATCACTTTCATTTCCTCCCATGTCTCAATAGGCCTTTCATGGTTTCTCCTCCTGTTTATCACAAGTTGATCCCACCAAATAATAGCATAATCAGTAAACTCAATAACAGCAAGTTTTACCTTTTTCTCCTCGGAGTAGTTGTGGCACTCAAATATCAACTCCACTTTCTTCTCCCATTCTAAGTACACTTCTGGATCATTTTTCCCTTGGAATGAAGGTATATTTACTTTGATGCTTCCCAAGTTTCTGTCAACCCCATCTTGCCATCTTGGACCTCTTTGAAACCCTCTACCACGCCTTTCTCTCCTTGGCCCAAATCTGCCCCCACTATTTATTGAAGCTCGATCTTCTTCTTCATCGAACTCATCCTCATGATTTTCATCAGATTCATCTATGGGTATGTGCCTTTCTTCCCTTCTAGCATTTCAGATTCTTTGGGGATGCCCTTCACGCCAAGTTGCAATTTCAGCATCTTGTCTATCCATCCTATCCCGAATCTCATTAAACATCACGCCCATACGTTCAAATTGTTGCTGCATAGCTTGTAACATGAAAGACGGATCCTCCTTTCCTTCTTTGTTTGATTGAGAAGTCATATTTTGAAATCTGTGAATAAATGTTAGAGATAAATCCTCACAGCACTCCCTCACGTGTATGCACTCAAATAATGTCACTCACACTCGTGTTTCACTCTTAATTTGGCTTTTTCAAAATTGATCTCACACTCTCTTGCCTTTTTCCACTCTTAACTCCCCTTTTCAGTTCTTTAATGAACTAAATGAACTTGAATCAAGAGATCTCAACGAGTAGTGTTTCAAAACTTATACCAATGGCGAAAATATTTTAGAAATGACGAATCAAAGGAGAAGGACAAACACAATCAGAATTGAGAGAATTGAAACTCACAATCAGATTTAAAGAGAATTGAAACTAACAATCAGATTTAAGAGAGAAGAAATCAGAGATATAGTTATATTTTTATGAGAGAACTAGAAACCAAGATTAGTATGCCTCAAAGGAAGAAGATGAAACAAAAATCAGATTTGGCCTTTCTTTGATATCAATGCCTCCCTTCTTTTTTTTTTTTTTTTTTTTTTTTTTTTTGGGATATCTTTTCTTTTCTTTTCTTTTTTTTTTTTTTTTTTTTTTTTTTCGGATCTCTTCTTTTCTTTTCTTTTTTTGTTTTTGTTTTTGTTTTGTTTTGTTTTTTTTTTTTTTTTGGTATCAAAGCAAGGTTTCTAAAATCAGGTTATCTATCCTTTTAATTTTTCGTCTATTCTCTGTTGTTCTTCCAAATGATGCGAACCGAACCTCAGTAGACTAGCAATGAGACCCAACAACAAAGATTGAATATCTTCCCAAGAAAGCTAAAAATCAGATTGTTGTGAAAGTGAACCTGTGACCCAACGCCTATAAAGAGACGCAAACCACAGGTATTCCAATTAGTGAACCTGAGACCCAACGTCTATAAAGAGACGCAAACCACAGGTATTCTTAGTTTTGAACGCCACAAGGTGAAAACCTTGATAAGTTCTGGAAGGTCAATGAAGAACCAAGAAGAAGGAGTAAAAACTCACTTTTATCAATTTATCAAATCTGTCCATTACAAAAGATAAGCAAGGATATATATAGGCTTGGAACATCCCTCCAACCATAGGAATAAATGCAAGTAGTTGGAACAACCCTCCAACCATAAGAAATAATGCATTCACGTTTTTTAGCAAATGTTAGTACAAAAAAGTAGTTTAACTCATTAAATGCACTTAAAAACATGAACCAACTCTCAACTACTATCTATAAAACATATATAGCTATATCTTAGAGGTTATATTTAGTCCACATCTTCACATGCATGAATTAAATTGACATAGTCTTCATTTCCCTTTGGGCCACTCTTAGGAATGCTAAAATCAGCCCAAATTTCTTGAATCAGCCCATTGAAAGCTTCTTTGATCTTTTTGGTCCTTGCTCTTGTAATTGGCCCATTTGGAACATGCAATGGATCTTGCAATGGCCCATGTTGATTCTCATCACTAGTGCATAATTAGTGGGCAGGAGTTAAAGTCTCTGTGTTTATTTATCTTTTGTTTAGTAGTTGAGGCACTAGGCGCCAACTTTATTATCATGACTGTAGGGCGGTATGCCCAAGACTATTATTTCTCTTTCCTTTTTCTTCTTCTTTATGGTGATGTAATAAAGAGATGTACGACTCTGATGTGAATGTTTAATTATTAAGTATGCCTAGACCACCATGTTTATTATGATTGCTTCCATTTACCGTTTTTTACTTTGATCTTGGTTCTTTCTTGTTATGGACAATCATGCGATCCTCAACTTGCCACGAATCCACAGGACCAAAACAGAAAATGTTTAAAATTTTTCCTATTTTGGCCAATCCAAGACATGATAGGGATTTTTGATATTAGAGCCCTAGGTTTAGTTGTGCTCATTGATTGTCCTACACATTTGAGCCTTAAGATTCCTTGTGCTAGTATTGACTTAAGATAGTTATCTTTTCAGATCATGGAGTCGATTAACGTAATAGACAAGCTGGGAGGATATATGATATATGCTGATAGAGTTGAGGCTATGGATCCCATATTTTATCATTAGTGTATCCAGATGGGAACCCTAGAATGGTTGGAGGAATATCTATGGCATCTTATGCATGTCGAGGGATTGTTACAACTACACAGGATCTGTATGGGGACCAAGCATCGCATCTTATCTATATGGAGATGGGTCGGATGAAATTCAATGATGAGGACTTTCACATTATCGAGCTATAGGCTATCTTAGCCGATCCTATACAGGCACCACCAGCACCGTGGCCTCTAGTTCTTGCGCTAGCGCCAACTCCAGTTGTAGAGCAGAGCCTAAGATCCAGCCAGACGTACCAGTTTCCCTGTACGAGGAGCCTATTGCATCGCCAGCTGACCTAGTTGAGGAAGATGGTCAGGTGGTAGGTGTGGGCCTTAAGGGTGATGATGGTGAGGATTTTGAAGAGCCAGAAATGGTGCCCGAGGAGGATGATGATGACCTTTGGAGGTCGAGGGGGATAGAGATGAGAACAATAAGGACGAGGACGGTGAGGAGAGGGAGATGAGGGCGATCATGAGGATGAGCATGAGGGAGACCATGATGATGACCAAGAGGACGAGCATGAGGGTGATCCCAATGGTAAGCCTGAGGATGAGGAAGACCCCGATAAGGATGAGGGTGGTTATGAGGATTGAGAGGCTAATCCTATGGATGATGACGATGACGGTGAGGAGGATGAGACAGCTCAGGTGCTTCAGGAATTTGCTACAGGGCTAGTCCCACCATAGCACGTTGTTGATGGAGGGTGGGGCTACCTGTAGATGGACAAGTGCCCGATGACTAGCCATGAGCAAATCCACTCTTTGACGTGATTGATGAGTTTGACTTATGGCTTCATTGGGTGCCACTGGAGGAGATTGACATACCAGCTAACGAGCCACCTCTGTACGAGTCAGATGTGGAGGATTTTTAGGATCGGATCCCTAGGATCTAGATTCTCTTTTGATTCTGTTGATCAGGGCATGTAGCCCACCTCTTTTGTGTACATAATGTATATGATTTTGATGGTAGTGGTATATGTAAATGTGATGTAAATACCCTAACCGTACCATATTGTAAATATTTTTGATTGTATATATATGAGCAGTATGATTCTACCTATTATTGTTTCTGAGTACTTAGTAGTTGCTTATGTTTATCACCTTATATGTTGATTCCATTACTTTGTATTCATCATACATTGCTTAGAGGGCTAGTGAGTAATGTTAAGACGCTTGTGTAGGTTATCGACATGGCTGATGGAACGAGGAACTCAAGGAACTGACGAGGAAGGGCCCTTGTTCCTGAAAACATGGATCCTACCAGAGCTTTCGAATCTTTTCTGCAATGCTTGGAGCACATCGGTGATGACATAGTGGAAACCGCAACAACAACCATGCAAATCATCAAACTACACCACCGCCACCGCAGCCATTCACGAGTAATAAGATACTCGCGTGATTCAGGGCCCTTTGACCTAACATGTTTGATGGAACCGACGAAGCTTGGCAAGCCGAAAAGTGGCTGAGAAACATGGATCGCATTTTTAAGAGGATAAGGTATGACGAAGAAGAGAATACGAGCCATCCAGCAACCTTCCAGCTTACCTGCATCGCTGATGACTAGTGGGAGGCTGAGAAAGCCACGATGGGAATTGAAGCATCGAAAAGGATGATGTGGACGACGTTCACGAAGGAAAAATAGGTTTAAAATATTTTAAACGCGTAGCGGAAAGATTGATTTTCAAAAACTTATTGGTATGCCCGGATCTACTACCCGTTAAATCTATAGATGTGTACTAACAAGAGGGAGAAGAAATATACCTCAGGTCTTGAGCCCAATTCTGAAATTTTCAACCTTGGTGATGCAACAGCCTCCACTAGGTTGTCTTCACCCTTATGACTCCTGCGGATGCTTGCCAGAGAGTCTAGAGATGGTGGGATCTCTAACAAGAAGGATAGGAAGGTTAGGGAAGTCCTAAATAGGTTCTGCAGCTTTCGTATAGGAAAAACAATGATTATTAAACCCTATACGCAGCTGCCCTATTTATAGATTTCCAAAATTGACTTTAACCTTCGACTGATCGAAGTGGCTTCGATCGATCGAACTTTCGATTGATTAAGCTACTTTCGATCGCTCGAACCTGCCTAGACTTCAATCGATCGAAACCTGTCATGACAAGATCCTCTTGTGCCTTTCCAAACATCCTAGCGGAGCTAAGAGTGGGGCATCCTAGGCTCTTTATTGTTGGCTCAGATCAGTTCTTAATTCCCATGACCAAACTCTTTGATCAGCAAACTAATCAACTGACCAGTTAACGTTTACTCCACTATAAAACGATAATCGAACTCTAACGCAAAAGAACATATCGAAGCGATAATTAGACTTGTATGTTGTACTAATGTCCCTCTACCTTCAGCATTCGTAATCATTTCAGATAGTCAGATTACTGTTATTGTCAACCTGAATCATGAATACTTCTTGTACTCCTTGAGTCCCATTCATCTCTCATGATTACAAAACATGTTTTTTTTTTTTTCGAAAAGTTTTTACAAAACATGTTGATAACTACTTATCAATAAGACTGCAGTTCTGTGTAATCAACTTGGTGACATTCTCAAGGGAATGCTTACTCTGAATCAGAGGGTAGATTCTATCTTGACAATATATGTTCACAACCCTATGAACATGACATACCCAAGATACCTAGGTGTTGATCTTTTATAGACCTCACTGATTGGTAAGTCAAAGCAGCCATATCCACAGTCTGTGTTCATAATCGTCTCAAGATTGAGAACACGTGCCTTATACAAGTTTTTTTTTTCGAAAAAAATGGTAAATAAAATCCAAAAAAAGAGGATGTACAGAAGTACAAGGGGCATACCCCAGGATATACAATAAGGACAGAGATCATAACAAAACCATGTAGCACAGAGAGTTACTCAAAACAAAAACATGACATCCCAGACAAAGAAACCTGGCTAGTCAGGACAAAAAATGGAACTAGTTCCAGTTACTAATGATAAAATCAAAATTACTATGGTGCTTCCATTTGATCTTAATAAGAGCATTAATTTGAGAAATCAAGTTCTTAATGGTAATATATGGAGGACAAAATTTTTGTTTGAAGGATCTATTGTTCCGTTCTTTCCATAAACCATAAACAGCAACTCCCAAGCAAATCCGAGGTATCACATGATGTATCCGTTTTCCTTTAAGGTGCTGAGCTTTTATGAGTTCTTATCGACTGTTTGACATTCTTGAGTGTTAATAGGAAAGCTCAGGTCCATCAATGCACTATAAGCACTAGCATATTAACTAAGAGTCACACTCTAGTGATTGAGATTCATCACTCCATCCAATGGTAGTTAATTGCTACAGTGTATACCTAATGAGATATTCAATCTCATCATCCACTGTGACAAGTTATAAGTGTCAAAGAATAGTAATTCATATCTCACTTGTATGTATCTCATACACACACGAATTACTTACTATGATACTTAAGGATTAACAATCATCTCATAAAAGAAACATACATAATGAAATGTAAAGCTGATATCCATATATTAAAATGTCAATGTCTCATACATAAAGTAATGGTTTGAGGGAACAAACCCAACAGTTCAGAGAGAGGTTTTTGGAGAAGTGCATCCCTGAAGAAGAGAAGGATCAGAGAGAGAGAGGGACTTATTAGATTTGGTCCAAGGTAACATAAGCGTGTACGAGTATAACAGTCAATTTGAGAGATTGTCTCATTTTGCCTAGCATCAGATTGTCACTCCACAGAAGAAGATAAAGAGATATCACAAAGGACTTGATGTGAACTCGTGGAATTGAGATTCCTTGAACCCACGATCAGATTGTATTCCACCCAAGAAAGCCAATAATCAAGTCAAAAATAATCTAGACCCGTTGAAATCTTGTTCCAAGAACCTAGATTTGGTAAGAATGCCACAAAGGTTTTTGCCTTTGATAAGTTTAGATTGTTCAATCAAGAACAAGTAGAGAAAATTGAATAGCTCTCTAGGAAGATAACCTTCATTCACATAATATGATTATAAAAATTGCTAAAAGAGTGTTTTATACTCACTAAGAAACCCTAGGGCCCGAAAGGCCTTCAGCAAAAATAAAAGACATGGGCTGGAGATACTCAAGCCCAAAACAGTTTAAACTTAAATTAAATAGATGTCCACTTATTGAATAAAAATAGGCCCACATGCCCAAAACTAAAGAACATAAATATAATAGGCCCACAAGTTTAAGTGGCTTATATCACATGGATAAAAGTTAATTCCTCTTCTTCTAAGCCCATAGTGAATGTTGAGGTCTTGCTTGAAACATTTGCAAATTTAGCCCAAGTTGATTGCACCAATCCTTGCATTGCTTCCTTGATCTTCTTAGTTCTTGATCTTATGATTGGCCCATCTGGAGCTTACAAGGGATCATCTTTGAGACTCGGTCCCCCATGGTGCCCATTAGGACTAAATCCCCACCTGTGCCACATGCCTTTGGGACATTTAAGCACGACATTCGAGATGTTAGTGAAACTAGCTTCTGAATTGGAGAAGAATGGATGCCAAGTGCTGAAACAACCTTTGGGTTGACCCCTGGTGAAGGAAAAGTTGTGCCGCGACCCCCAGCCAGATTTCAAGGAACAAAGAGGACCTGGAATAGAGAGAGGAAGCCCCAGCCAACCTTTTCTTGCAAGCAGATAGTTGTACCACCTGCTACTACCGCAGGGAAACCAGGAGAGTGTTTTAACCATCGGATACTAGGGCATCTCACTAAGGATTGTCGATGCCCGAAGAAGATCCTCCACCTTGACATCATCTATTACAACTGTAGTAAGCCGGGACAAGTTGCCAAACACTGTCAAGCATCACCATGCAGCTACTATAGAGCAACTACTCAAGCCAAACTCAATGCTATATCATTTTGGAGGAAGCCAGCTATGAGGAAGAGGAAGCGTAGCAGAATATGGAAGGTACTCTCATGTCACATGGTAGTAGGATTAAAGTGTTGTTTGATACTAGAGCTACGAATTCGTTTATCGCTACTAGACTTGTCCAAAGATTGGGATTAGAACCCCATATGCTTAAGGATGCCCTTAATGTTGTCTTGCCTTTAGGAGTGATGGCTACGTTAAGCAAGGTGTTCAAGGATTGAACTTTAACTCTAGATGACCGAGTTCTTCCAACTGACCTAATTGTGCTATCCGTGAAGGAGTTTTACGTGATTCTGGAATTGATTGGCTTATAAAGTATTATGCTAAGTTAGATTGTGCTAGTAATTCGATTATGTGCTCTGTCCTGGAAGCGCGCCCTTCCATTTTTAGTGTAACCCCTTATGCGACGCATTTCTGACTAGCCGTTTGGCTGATATGGAGAGTTCTAGTGCTGAGACTTCAATAACCTAGATACCATGATTCAAGACTTCTCGGAAGTATTTCAAGATATCGCTGGATTATTGCCTAAGAAGGAGATTGACTTCTGTATAGTGTTGGTACTAAGGACGTTGCTAATCTCTAAACCTCCTTAACGGATGGCCCCGACAGAGATGCAAAAGTTGAACAAGAAAATCCAAGATTTGGAAGATTTGGGATTCGTTCAACTTAGCACATCATCTTGGGGGGCACTAGTACTATTCGTGAAGAAGGATAGATTGCTCTGACTTTGTATTAACTATCGAGAGTTAAACAAGGTCACGATCAAGAACAAGTATCCCCTGCCTTAGATAGATGATCTGTTTGATCAGTTGTAGGGAGCAACAACTTTCTCGAAGATAGACCTACGATCGGGATATCATCAGCTGCTTGTTCGACCATAAGACATACTGAAGTCTACTTTTAGGACCAGATATAGTCATTATGAGTTCATGGTGATGTCGTTTAGACTCACTGATGGCCCTGCAATATTCATGGATTTGATGAATAGGGTGTTTCGACCATACTTAGATCAGTTCATGATTGTGTTTATCAACGATATATTGATTTATTCAAAGATGAAGAACACAAGAGACATGTTCAGATTGCATTGCAAATGCTTAAGGATAATAAGTCGTATGCTAAGTTTAACAAATATGAGTTCTGGATGGATGAAGATAAATTATTGGGTCATGTGGTCTCTTCTAAAGGAATTGCAGTAGACTCGGCCAAAACTGATGCGATCCTGAATTAGATTAGGCCATCCAATACCTCAAAAGTAAGGAGTTTTCTTGGATTGGCATGCAATAACTGGAGATTCGTAGAAGGATTCTCGAAGATAGCCGGTCTATTAACCAGTCTGGCCAAGAAGAATCCTAAGTTTAAATGGTTAAACAAGCACAAACATGGCTGCAAAAGGTGAAGGAAAGGTTGACCTCAGCGCCAGTGCTTACCATACCGACAAGTGGAGGAAGATTTATGATCTATAGTGATGCTTCCTATTAAGGACTCAGATGTTGCTAATGCAAGAGGGAAATGTGATCACTTATGGATTGAGATAACTAAAACCACATGAGGCAAATTACCTAATGCATGATTTGGAGCTTGTAGCCATTGTTTTTCACTCTCAAGTTTGATCTATTCTCTGGTCATAAGAGCCTCAAGTACCTATTCTCTCAGAAGGAGCTGAATATGAGGCAGCGATGCTGGATGGAGTTGCTCAAGGACTACGACTTCACCTTATAATACCACTCCGGTAAAGCCGGTGTGGTCGCAAATGCATTGAGCAGGAAACCCCGTAGCAAGCTCGCTTCTTTAATGATTGGAGAATGGCAAACACTAGAGACGTTGGCAGAATTTTGTGTGCAAGCCATAGATTTGGAAGAAGGGAAACCTTTTGAATGCCTGTCATTGAACCGACCCTTATCAGCTGCATTGTTGAGGCTCAGAAGAGAACGAAGGATTACAACAATGGTTTGTGAAAGCAGCAGCCAAGGATCCAGAGGAATGGAGAATTAGACAAGACGAAAGCCTCTGATGTCGAGATAGACTTTGTGTGCCAAAGGACGATGGGTTAAGGGAAGAAGTGATGAATGAATCACATAGGTAAAGGTTGACAGATGAAGGTTGGAGATGTGAAAAATCTCTCACCTCTGCTTTGCTGATGATCTTCTGTTATTTTTTTTTTATGGTGATGTGAATTCTACTATGGTGATGACTAACTCATTAAGACAATTTTATGACTTTACTTGGTTACAAGCTAACACTAGCAAAAGGTGCTTATTTCTGGTAGGTATCGAGGAGAATACATCCAATGCTATTTGTACTAGTCTCCCATTTACTCTTGGTTCTCTCCCTCTGAAGTACCTTGGGGTTCCCTTGATCACCACTAGATTAAAAAACGAAGATTGTGAAGATCTCATCCAGAAAATTAGCTCAAGAATTACTTCCTGGTCTTCTAGATTCCTCTCTTATGTTGGCAAGCTTTAGCTCATTCAATCTGTTCTTGTAGGGATATAGAGCTATTGGACTTCCATGTTTATTCTACCTAAGAGTGTCCTTAAGCATATTGATAGATTACTGAGCCGATTCCTTTAGACTCGAGACACTGAGAAGGCCCATGGTGCTGAAGTTGCTTGGCATTTAGTTTATAGACCAAAAAAGGAAGGGGGCTTGGTTTGAAAAATCTTACTAAATTGAACTACACTTTAAATCTTAAACATATCTGGTCTATCTTTACTTCAAAATACAAATCACTTTGGGTGGACTAGATACATGCTTACATGTTAAAAAGGTAAAAGTTTTTAGGAAATTAAGCCCCCAGCTCAGTGCTCTTGGTATTGGAATAAGCTCCTGAAACCCAAGTCCATGGCTAGACCTATGTTAAAACACAAAATTGTTAATGGTTGTGACACTTTCCTTTGGTATGACGATTAGCACACTTTGGGGCCCATCTTGGATAGATTTGGTCTTTGTGTCCAATATGATGCCCGCTATTTCGTTAAATGCTAAAGTGTCTGATATCATTGGCGGTAGGGAATGAAAATGGCCTCTTACTAATACTCTTGAACTTAGGTAACTAAGAGGCCAATTACACTCCCTTCCTCTTCCTACGGAACTTAGGCAGCCACCAGTGATGTGGTTCAATGGTTACCCTTTCCTAATAAAATATTTTCTTCTACTTCTACATGGGACCATGTTAGAACTCATTACCCCAAAGTTCATTGGCAGCGCCTCATATAGTTCCCAGGTAACGTTCCTCGATATTGTTTCATCACATGGTTGGCAATTCTCCAAAAATTATCCACACATGACAGGATCTATGCCGGACCCATTAGCTTGTGTGCTTTGTCATAAAATGATGGAATCCCATGACCACCTTTTTTTAATTGCTAATACACTTCTTATGTGTGGCAGGGGATTCTCAACAGGTTGAAAGTCCCTCACTCAACCTCCTCATGGGATGCATGGGTGAATTGGGCAGCACTTAAGTGGAAAGGAAAAACTCCAAGGCACATTGTCCCCAAAATGTGTCTAGGGTTAGTGGTTTACAACATCTGGACTGAAAGGAATGCCTGGAGCTTCAAACTTCAAGTCAAACCTAAAGAAAGAATGTTTCAAGATATTTTCCTCCAGATTTCCCTTCAGATTCAAACTATATGGAAGAATGATCCTCATCTTCCCCAGTACATGGAAAGATGGGATATCCCACTTTAGGGTTTTTGTTAGCTTGGGTGTTTCATTTGGCTTGTATCCTATGTAGGATTTTCATGCTATGACCTTTGGTTTTTTTTTTGTTGGTTTTCTAGCTCTGGTTTTGTTAGGATGGGGATTTCTCTTGGATTTCATGTAAGATAAATGTCCATCCTTGTTGCATTTTCTAGATGCTTTTCTATGTACTCATTGTATATCCTGGGGTATGCCCCTTGTAGATTGCCTGAAAAAGGTAAAGGTAAAGGTAAAGGTTGACAGTTCATCCAGGGAGTACGAAAATGTACAAGGACCTGAAATGATTTTTCTGGTGGGAAGGTATGAAGAGAGATGTCACAGAACATGTTTCAAAATGTTTTACTTTTTAGCAAGTCAAAGTAGAACATTAGAAGTCGTCAGGACTTTCACAACCACTACTAGTACCCGGATGGAAGTGGGAGCACATTTCTATGGATTTTATTATAGGCTTGCTAAGGACACAGCAGAACCATGATGCGATTTGGGTAGTCATGGATCAACTCACTAAGTCAATGCATTGCACCGCATACAACATGATGTGAACCCGTGGAATTGATATTCCTTGAACCCACGATCAGATTGTAATTCACCCTAGAAAGCCAACAATCAAGTCACAGGGATGATCTAGACCCATTGAAATCCTGTTTCAAGAACCCAGATTTGGTTTGAACGCCACAAAGGGAATGCCTTTGATAAGTTCGGATTGTTCAATCAAGAACAAGCAAAGAAAACTGAATAGCTCTCTAGAAAATAAATTGCATTCACGTTGTATGATCCCAAAGCTGCTACAAAGTTCTTTCTTTTAATCCCTTCTAAGAAACCCTTGGGCCAAAAAGGCCTTCAACGAAAATAAAAGACATGGGCTAAATACTCAAGCCCAAAATAACTTAAACTGCATGTTTAAAGCTAAATAAATGTCTACTTAAAAAATAAAATAGGCCCACATGCCAAAACCATAGAAACATAAAAAATTAAAGTCTATAAAACCCAATAAGCTATTCCACCCCTTCTGTAGCTTGTATCACATGAACTAGAACTGATTCTTCTTCCTTCAAGCCCATGTTAAATGTTGGGGCCTTGCATAATAAGTTTATGAGGAAATGCCTTCTCTTAAAACTGGTTCTAGAGAGAGAAAGTCTACCTTCTCTCTAGAAATTTGATGCCTTCGTTTCTATGGATAAACATAAAGCTATTAGAATTATTAACACAGCAAATCCAAAGCCATCTTCTTCTATAGCATTCAATGCTTCTCCACCTCTCAATGATATTAATGATCTGCTACCTTGCCTTGAAGACCCTAAGTTCATTAATGCTGTTCCAAACATGAATGCTACTTTTCAAGACCAAGATTCTCTTTCTACAGCCAAGACCATTGAGGATCTGACTTCACAGGCTATCAAAACAGATGCTACCTTAGATTCAGCAACCTTCAATACTACTGATAGTTTATTGAAGGATGGTGAATTTATTGCTGTAAGTACTGAAATATGTAATGTTGATCATAATAATGCTATTGCCGATGTTGGCACAGACAGTGAGAATGATGAAGGTGATTTGAATCTGGATCACCCACTTAAGATTGGATATGAAGCTTCATTGAGGGTTAACTCCAAGCTAGTGGATGAAAATACCCAATTGAGAAACCAAATTGCGGAACTTCAGGAAAGAAAGAAGGTGGAGTTCCACTCTCCTCCTACCTATTTTCCATCTCGTGGGGGTTCATCTCAGGCTGGTAGAACTCCTTTTAGAAACAATGGAAGAAGGGGAGGCTTGAGGTCCATGAACAGTTATAGAACTGATTGGTAATCTACCCAACTTGAAGCTTTTGATATTTGTCCGGGGGCTAACTTTAATAACTCGGTTCAAGAAGATGTTCAGGACATGGGAGTTGGTTTGAAGCTAGCTTCCAATGTTCAAGACAAAGGCAAGGGTATATCCTCATTTGATCTTCAACAAGGTGAGTTTCCAGCCCTAATCCATTCAAACCCTAACCCTACTGGTACAAACCCTAAAGCTGGTATAAACCCTAATACTTCAGACTTCAATAAATTTTCACAACCCTTGCTTGATCTATCCAAACTACCCAGTACACTTTCCAATGTGTTTGAGGCGCGTGAGACCAGTGCAATGTCCAACGGTAACAATGTGGGTATCCACACTCCACTGCATACTGTTAACAGCGAGCACATGGGCTCTGCCAGCTTTTCCGCAAGTTTCGATAGATTGTTGACTGAGTTCTCTGAAGCTAACCCACGTGAAGGTCCTATTGTATCCCCACTACACGTTTCCTCATGTCTGCCACCTGGGAAAAGCTCTGCATGTGATCAGAACTTGGTGCTTGGCTCAGCTAATTGTTCAGCTATACTAAATTCTGGCGCCGAGGCTTCCCATGCACTGAACCACGTGAATTTTTCCACTGTTATCCCACTTACACCAGCTGGAGGGCTATCCAATGCAGCTCATGGGCCCACTTGTGGTGTGGCCCCCACAGATAACCCAGTGAATGTATCCTCTGATATAAGTCGAGACCAGCCTACTTCTAAAGATAACCTTGTGAGCCCAAACCCTACAAAGTCTTGGGCCTCTTTAGTAAATCAGCAGAACTCCTTAGGGTTCAAACTCAAATATTTTAAACCTCGGGAAGGATCCCATGGAAGTCATTTATGCATTCCCAAAGAGGTATATGTAGAAGGCAGCCATGCTTGGCAAAATACACTGGTTGGCTACTTCTTGGGGAAGAAACTACCATTTACATTTGTAAAAAATGCAACTAACAGATTGTGGGGGAAAAAAAGGTATGTATGACATGGTTGCCACTGATTCAGGATTTTTCTTTTTTAAATTTCATACTGAGGAAGAAAGCTTGGCAGTTCTTGAAGGAGGCCCTTGGCATGTGAGTGGGCAACCTATAATCCTGCGAAAATGGCAATCGGGTCTTACACTGTCCAGAGAATCTATATCCACACTCCCAGTGTGGGTTCATATATCTAATATACCTCTTGATACGAACCCCGCCAATAATGCGACGAAACCCGTAACACGATTAATGTCTCGGACCGTTCTACTGTCAGATTCAATGGAAACCGCGACCCAACACCTATAACAGATGCGAACCTTGGTATAAAGGATGAAGACGCCACAATCAAGGATGGAAAACTCGATTGATAAGTCAAGGTATGAACGCCACAGAGTAAATCTGATAAGTTCGAATAGTTCTTCAAAGAACCAAAGAGAAAACTCTCACAATATTATTAATGATCAAAACTGAATATTACAAACCCTAAAGCTGTTTAAATAGCTGAGGCTTAAAGTTGGGCCCTTTTAAGCCTACGAAATATTATGGTCCAATATAATTCACCCCAAACTAAAATAAAAGGAAACTAATGAATATAAAAAGTCCCTAAGTTGGCATGCAAGCCTATAATTTATTCTAGAGCTTGAATCATGGACACCCAGCCTTGTGGATCACTAGTATCCTCCTTTGGGCCACTCAGATTAGTCTCAACCCAAATTTGTTGAACCAGCCCATTGAGATTGTCCTTGAATCGCTTTGCTCGCGCCCTTGTAACCGGCCCAATTGGCACGTGGTTCGGGTCCGCATTCCACCTTGTGCTAGCCGCCATGTTCTCATCATTCCCCTCTTCTTGAAAAGGATTTGCCCTCAAATCATCACCTACATCAAAAGGAGATAAATCAGCAACATTAAAAGTAGTACTAACATTATACTCACCAGGCAACTCTAGCTTGTAGGCATTGTCATTGATGCGCTCAAGAACTTGAAAAGGACCATCGCCTCAGGGAAGCAATTTAGAACACCTTTGTGCTGGAAATCTTTCTTTTCGCATGTGTACCCAAACCCAATCTCCGGGTTCAAAGATGATATTGCGTCGCCCTTTGTTAGCTTGCGTTGCATATTGCTCCGTTCTTCGCTCAATATTGAGCCTTGCTTTCTCATGAATCTGCTTAACAAAATCTGCTTTCTTTTTTCCATCTAAATTAACACGCTCAGTCACAGGTAAAGGAGATAAATCCAAAGGAGTTAAAGGATTAAAACCATACACAATTTCAAAGGGTGAAAATTTAGTAGCAGAATGGATAGTACGATTATAAGCAAACTCAACATGTGGTAAACATTCTTCCCATGTTTTGATGTTCTTTTTAATAATAGCCCTTAACAAAGTAGATAAAGTCCTATTTACTACTTCAGTTTGACCATCAGTTTGTGAATGACAAGTAGTAGAAAATAATAACTTAGTCCCCAACTTACACCACAAGGTCTTCCAAAAGTAACTCAAGAATTTAGCATCTCTATCCGAAACAATGGTTCTAGGCATACCATGTAACCTCACAATCTCCTTAAAGAACAAATTAGCAACATGTGAAGCATCATCAGTTTTGTGACATGGAATAAAATGTGCCATCTTGGAAAATCTATCCACAACCACAAAAATTGAGTCTCGACCGTGTTTAGTCCTAGGTAAACCTAACACAAAATCCATTGAAATATCAATCCATGGTTCACTAGGAATTGGAAGAGGTGTGTATAAGCCATGGGTTGTACTCTAGATTTCGCTCGCCTACATGTGACACATCTACCACAAATTCTCTTGACATCCTGTTTCATGCGTGGCCAATAGAAGTGCTCTTGTAAAATGGCTAATGTTTTTACTACCCCAAAATGTCCCATTAACCCTCCCCCATGTGACTCTCGCACAAGCAACTCTCTCACTGAACAAGTTGGAATGCACAACTTATTTTCTCGAAATAAAAACCCCTCATGCCTATAGAATTTATTATGGGCTATTTTTTCACAAGATTCAAATTCTTCACTAAAATCGAGATCTAAAGGATACAATTCCTTAATATGCTCAAAACCAAGAATCTTAGCATCAAGAGTAGAGATTAGAATGTACCTTCGAGAAAGTGCATCGGCAACTATGTTCTCCTTACCTTGTTTATATCGAATGACGTATGGAAACGTCTCAATGAATTCAACCCATCGTGCATGCCTCTTGTTCAGCTTGTGTTGGACTTTAAGGTGCTTTAAAGACTCATGATCGGTGTGAATCACGAACTCTTTAGGCCACAAGTAATGCTGCCATGTCTCCAAAGCTCGAACCAATGCATACATCTCTTTGTCATACGTGGGATAGTTTAAGGCAGCCCCACTTAACTTCTCACTAAAGTATGCAATCGGTCTTCCTTCTTGCATAAGCACGGCGCCAATACCTAAACCTGAAGCATCACATTCAATTTCAAAAGTTTTTGTAAAGTTAGGTAAAGCAAGTAAAGGTGCATGAGTTAACTTCTCCTTGAGTAATTGAAATGCCTTCTCTTGCTCTTCCCCCCATTTGAACCCAACATTTTTCTTGATGACTTCGGTTATCGGTGCAGCTATATTACTGAAGTCTTTTTTTTTTTTTTCGGGAAATGGTGAATCAATAAAAGAAAAAGCCAAACAGCACTATACAAAGATACAAGGGGCATACCCCAGGATATACAATGGGCTCAAAAAAAAAAAAAAAAAAAAATGCATCCAGATGATGCAACAAAGGAGGGGATCAATCGATGGCAAAAAGGCCAAGAGAGAGACCCTTCCAATCAAAAGAGAATCACTAAAATAGGGGAAAACCCAAAGGAGTTCCCCCAAAGATTGGACCAAGTGTATCCACATGGGAGCCAAAAACAAAGAACATTCCAATTAAGCCAAACCGAAAGTAGATACACATTTAATTGAAATTAAACCCACTTAGCAACATAAATAGGAAGGTGAGGGTCTTTTTTCCATTGAATCTGGATTTGTAAGGAGATTTGGAGGCAGATCTCTTGAAGGATCCGTTCCTTAGCTTTGACTTCAGAGAGGAAGGTGCGAGCATTTCTCTCTCTCCAAATACTATATATTGCCAACCCAAGGGACATCTTGGGGATGATGTGGTGAGGGGTGTTCTTCGTCCATGCTCTAGTTGCCCACTCCACTAACAAGCTCCAAGAGATAGCTGGGGGAGCAACCTCCAGCTTTTGCAAAATTCCCTGCCAAATAAAAGAAGAGAATGATCAACTGAAAAATAAGTGATCACGGGATTCCATATCTTGGTGGCATAAAACACATGCCAGAGGACCCGGAGTGTAGTGGAAAATCCTGTCATGAGTGGGTAACCTATTAAGAAAGGCCAACCAAGATATGAATCTGTGTCTTGGGATATTCCCAGGGAACCATATAAGACGATGCCAGGGCACCTTGGGTCGAATGTCTCTAAGGTGGTCCCAGGTATGCGCAAGAGTAAAATGCCCACTAGGGGAAGGGACCCAACTGGCAACATCAAGAACTTCAGAGGGAGGAGGGAGGTCAATCATGCGGTTCCGAATTTCCATAAGTTCTAAAGTATTAGTGAGGGGCCAATGCCATTCCCCATTCACAATGATATCCGCAACTTTAGCATTTAAGGGAATGGCTGCATCATAAACAACTCTAGGTCCAAACTTCTCCAGAAACTAGCAAGTCCATGAAAACTTCGCACATTACTTACACTAGATGGGCTTGGCCATTCTTGGATAGCACGAATATTTTCTTCATCAACCTGTATTCCTTGTGCACACACAACAAAACCAAGAAACACAAGCTTATCGGTGCAAAAAGTGCACTTCTTTAGGTTAGCAAACAACTTTTCATTTCTAAGCACATCTAACACAAGTTTTAAATGCTTCAAATGCTCTTCCAAGTTTTTACTATAAATCAGGATATCATCAAAATAAACAACTACAAATTTTCCAATGAAAGCACGCAAAACATGGTTCATCAATCTCATAAAAGTACTAGGAGCATTAGTTAATCCAAAAGGCATAACTAACCATTCATACAAACCATATTTTGTTTTAAATGCAGTTTTCCATTCATCACCTTCTTTCATTCTAATTTGATGATACCCACTTTTCAAATCAATCTTAGAAAATATACAAGAACCATGCAACTCATCTAACATATCATCTAAGCGAGGAATAGGGTGTCGATACTTTACCGTTATGTTGTTGACGGCTCGGCAATCAACGCACATTCTCCACGTCCCATCCTTCTTAGGAACCAAAATCACCGGAACGGATCATGGACTCATACTTTCTCTTACGTACCCCTTTTCCATCAACTCACTAACCTGCTTTTGTAGCTCCTTTGTCTCCTCAGGATTGCTTCTATAGGCTGGTCGGTTTGGAATGGTAGCACCGGGCACGAAATCAATTTGATGTTCAATCCCTCGAATAGGGAGTAAACCATGTGGAACCTCCTCGGGAAAGATATCACCAAACTCCTGCAAAAGAGAAACAACAGAACTAGGCAAAGATGAGTCAATTTGGTTAGTGTTTAAAAATGCCTCTTTGTACAAAAGTACAACCATAGGCTGATTTGAAAACAACGCTCGTTTGATCTCACTCGCTTTTGCATAAAAATTCTTTTTTTGGTTTCCCTCTAATTTTCCCTCAATGGCTGCATTTTTCTTTTCTTTTTCTCTCTCATTTTTCTCACTCTTTCTCTTTTGTTCACTCTCCCTTTGCAACCTCACTTGATCTTCATAAACTTGCTTCGGTGTCAAAGGCACTAAGGTGATTGTCCTTTGATTAAGCACGAACGAGTATTTATTTGTGAAACCATCATGCTTAACACGTCGATCAAATTGCCATGGCCTCCCTAACAACAAGTGTCCAGCTTGCATCGGAACCACATCACTCAAAACTTCATCTTCATATTTCCCAATACGAAAAGAAACTAACACCTGTTTAGTTACCCTTACTTCACCACTATCATTGAGCCATTGCAATTTATAAGGTCGTGGATGCTTGATTGTTGGCAGCCCTAATTTCTCCACCAAAGTTGTGCTAGCAACGTTAGTACAACTCCCCCCATCTATGATCACACTACACACCTTATCTTTGACATGACATCTCGTATGAAAGATGTTCTCCCGTTGTGCCTCATCATCTTCCTTAACCTGCATATTTAGAGCTCTCCTTGCCACTAACAAATCCCCTTGGGCAGCGTACTCTTCATCATCGGCATCCTCCAATGGTGGCACAGATTCGTTGTCATTTTCATCTTCGGTTTCAATCTCACCATTATCTCGTAACACCATAACTCTCTTGTTCGGACATTGGCTAGCTATATGTCCCCTACCTTGGCACTTAAAACACTTAATATCACGGTTCCGAGAAGTAGACGAATCGGATTTACCTTGATTTCCATGGCTGGCCACCTCTTGTTTTTGCTCAGTTTTTGGCTTCACCAAAGGCTGCTTCTCATCTCTTTTCCAATTATTTGGTTTCCAAGCGGATGTATTGGAATTTTGGCTTGGATTTTGGCTTGGACGTGTGCTGCTGCCCCTCCTCTTGAGTTGATTCTCAATTTTAATAGCCATGTGTACCATATCCTCCAACTCAACATAGTGTTGCAATTCCACTGCATTGGCAATTTTCCGATTCAACCCAACTAAGAATCTAGCCATTGTAGCCTCTCGATCTTCCTCTACATTCGCTCGAATCATAGCAACTTCCATCTCCTTATAATATTCTTCCACACTCCTATTACCTTGCCTCAAACTTTGCAACTTGTTGTACAACTCTCGGTAATAATAGCTTGGAACGAACCGCTTCCTCATCACAGTTTTCATATCCTCCCATGTCTCTATTGGACGCTCCCTATTTCTGCTCCTATTCAACACCAATTGATCCCACCAAATGATAGCATAATCAGAAAATTCAATGGCAGCAAGTTTTACCTTCTTAGCCTCAGAGTAATGGTGGCAATCAAATACTAATTCTACCTTCTTCTCCCATTCTAGATAGGCTTCCGGATCATTCTTCCCTTGAAACGAAGGAATCTTCATCTTAATACTACCCAAATTATTATCTTCCCGGTTCCTAGCTTCTCTAAACCTAACTTCTCTACCCCGACCACCATATCTCCTATGATTATCTATTGACTCCTGATCATTTTCTTCGTCAAAGTCTCCCCAAAAATACTCCTCTTCTTCAACTCTCACTCCCCTCGGTTGAACTCTCTCTCTTCTACGTCCATGAGGAGCATTGTTTTGTGGCTGCTCCACACGTGCATTCTCTACTCTATCTATCCGTTCATGAACTTGTTCCATCTCTGTCCTCAATACCCTCCTCATTTCACCCATTAATGCCTCCAATAGTAGTTTCTGATCAGTCTCTCCCGAAACCTCCCCGGCATTAATTTCGTCTTTATGGGCCATATTTCGCTGCAAAACAAAGATTAGATAAAAAAAAATATACAGGACCTCACAACTCTCGCTCACGTGTTTCACTCAACTAGGATGTATCACTCAAGTTCACTCGTGTTTAAACTGAAAATCAATTTGTCTTTTACCCTCTTATGTGCTCGCCACTCTTGCCTTTTTCCACTCGTAGTAATTCTCACTCGATTCTTATGAAACTGCTCAAACAATGACTAGAATTTCTCAGTAACAATCCATACCCAAACTAGACCAATCAAATTTGGACGCTGAAAGCACGACTAAAAACGAACGCGGATGGCTAGGTTTCCAAAAGCACAAAAAAAAAATGGAATTTTCGGAAAAAAAAATTTTCGCACTATGGAGTAAGGTCCGATTCGGACTCCTTAGACCCCAAATATCACAAAACAAAAATAAAATTTTTTTTTCGCACTATGGAGTAAGATCCCACCAAATGATAGCATAAAATTTTTTTTTCGAATAAATTTTTTTTTTTTTTTTTCCTCCCCTGCAGATCTCTTCTCTTCTCTTCTTTTCTTTTCTTTTCTTTTTTTTTTTCTTCTTTTTTTTTTTTTCTCTTTTTTTCTTTTTTGTATTTTTTTTTTCTTGAATAATCAGGCAGACTTCACAGTTCACGTATCTGATTCAGGAACCCTAATTCCAAGAAGAAAAAAAAAACCCAGAATAACAACGATCACGAGAATGAACAAACACGAAGTAACAAGGGCAAATCACAGATCAGATTCGCAAACCCTAAACACAAAATTCCAGATCGTAATCGAACACCTTTCTTTTTTTTTTTTTTTTATACGGTTCAGAAACGAGAACGAATAAGAAAACGAACAGAAACAAAAATGAATAAGAACAGAAACGAAAAAGATATGATAAACCTGAGACTAGAACTGTGCTCTGATACCAACTGATACGAACCCCGCCAATAATGTGACGAAACCCGTAACACGATTAATGTCTCGGACCGTTCTACTGTCAAATTCAATGGAAACCGCGACCCAACACCTATAACAGATGCGAACCTTGGTATAAAGGATGAAGACGCCACAATCAAGGATGGAAAACTCGATTGATAAGTCCAGGTATGAACTCATCAGATTTACTCTGTGGCGTTCATACCTGGACTTATCAATCGAGTTTTCCATCCTTGATTATGGCGTCTTCATCCTTTATACCAAGGTTCGCATCTGTTATAGGTGTTGGGTCGCGGTTTCCATTGAATCTGACAGTAGAACGGTCCGAGACATTAATCGTGTTACGGGTTTCGTCACATTATTGGCGGGGTTCGTATCACAAGTGTTGGATCCAGGTCAGACTACTACAACCAATTTCCCTTCTCCCTCAGGTAATTCTAATCATATTGTGCGTAATAAAAATAGCAACTCCTCGGGGAGGAGAAAAAAAACACATAAACGTCGTTAATGATTGTTTGCTGTTGGAATATAAGGGGTCTCTTTTTTTTTTTTTTTTTTCGGAAATTGGTAAATAGATTCCAAAAAATAAGTACAAATGTACAAGGGGCATACCCCAGGATAGACAAAAAGGCACAGAAGGAGGACTAGAAGAAGGAAAACAACACAATCTCAAAACTGGCACCATGAGCCAAAACAAGGGCAACACCCTAGCAAACAAGTAGGGGCAAATGAAAAAGACTAGTGTTAAATCCACTTACAAAACCCTAATAGAGCAAAGCAGTCAAATCATACGCACAAAAAAGCACAACAGGGTACACATAAGGGGCATGTCCTTAACTCCAATTACGTAAGTAATCTGCAAGTTGGGGATGATGATTCCATTTAGTTCTTATCTGAATGTTGATTTGGGAAATCAAGTTTTGAAGCACCTGCTCCTTTGGGATGAAAGAGCCTTGAAACGCCCTGTTGTTCCTTTCTCTCCATAGACCATAGACTGCAACTCCTAAGCAAGTTTTAGGGATGGCATGTTGAAATTTATTGCCTGTCCAATTCTGAGTCATCCACTGTACAGTAGAGTTCCAGTCAGTCCTATTCCATCTTAAGTCACATCTTTGCATCAAATCCTGCCAAACAAAAGTAGCATAACTACATTCAAAAAATAAGTGATTATGAGATTCCATTTGACTATAACAAAGCACACAAGCCAATGGTCCAGGAGTGAAAGAATAGATTCTATCATGCGTTGCTAGCCAAGAACAGCAAACCATAATACGAAGTTCTGTCTAGGAGTACAACCATTGAACCAAACCAATTTATGCCAAGGGACGACAGGGGAAACTTCTCGAAAATGCTCCCAAACTTGAGCAAAATTATAGTTCCCCTTGGATGATACCGTCCAAAAGATAATATCACTTAAACCTGTAGGTTTATACAAATTAGATAAGAGGATTCTAACCTCACTTAATCCTATAGAATTAGAAGAAGGCCAGTTCCAATCATTATTACTTATGATAGTTGCCACTTTTGCTTTAGAGTCAATAGCAGCATCATAAGCAATCCTGTTTGTGTACTTTTCAAAAAGAGGACCACAAGGGAGCCAATTATCGAACCAAAGAGAAGTTTGTTGACCATTACCAGGAACACTGGCTTGGAGCCAACCAACCCTTTAGACAATCTGAGGTTGCTAAATTTATTTATCAACATAATACTAATGTTATTGGTATTGTTGAAACCAAAGTTAGACAGTCAAATGAAGACTTTATTAAAAGAAAATTTTTTAAAGATTGGAATCTTGTCACAAATAGCACTCCTGATTCTGTGGGGAGAATCTGGATTGGCTGGAACCCTGATAAAGTCCATGTTTCTATTTTAAAATCCACTTCCCAACTTATCCATACTTTCATTGAAAGTGATGATAAAAGCATCTCATTTGAGGTTTGTATATGGTTCAAACTATGGAAATGATAGAAAGGAACTCTGGACTTCTCTACAATCAGTTAGTAATAACCCATGCTCTCCTAATCACATCATTTTGGGTGACTTTAATGTTGTGTTACAAACATCTGAAATTTCTGATGCTAATGCTTGCTTAAATTTGGAAATTAATGATTTCAACTATCTGGTCAATCAACTTAATGTA
Source organism: Hydrangea macrophylla (assembly GCA_033977485.1). NCBI lineage: Eukaryota > Viridiplantae > Streptophyta > Magnoliopsida > Cornales > Hydrangeaceae > Hydrangea > Hydrangea macrophylla. Next base: position 48,364,732 of record CM066984.1, on the reverse strand, counting down.
TCTGACCTGAGATATTCGGGAGAATTTTTTACGTGGTGTAACAGGAGGTTTGGTAGACCTGACTTCACTCAACGAAAATTAGACAGAGCTTTGGTTAATCAAGCATGGCTAGATAATTTCTCTGATTCCTATACACATTTTCATAAGCCAGGTACGTCTGACCACTCCCCTCTTATTACTTATGTGGATAAAATTGATAGAAGGAAGGAAAGGCCCTTTAAATTTTTTAATTTCTGGACCCAATTGGATCAATACCATGAAACTGTCTCACAGGCTTGGAATACTAGTGTGAGGGGCACCCTCCAGTTTCAAGTTTGTCATAAGCTTAGACTTGTTAAATATGAGTTGAAAAAGTTTAGTAGACTTATTATTGGAAAGGAAAAAATTAATGTTGATATTGCTAGGGAGGAGTTGGAAAAAGTCCAGTCGGAGCTTCTTCAAAACCCACCTGACACGTCTCTTATTTCTAAACATAAAGTGTGCATGAAAAATTTACTTGAAACAAGTTGGATTGAAGAAGAAACTCTCAAGCAAAAATCTAGGCTGCAATGGCTGGAATGCGGTGATAAAAACTCTAGATATTTCTTCCAATCTATCCAAGGTAGAAGGAATAGGAAAAGAATTTTTAAACTGGAAAAGCCTAATGGTCAATTTACTTGTAACATTGAAGAGGCAAAAACTGAAGCTATTAGATATTTCCAAGACCTACTTGGCTCACCAGCTAGGAATCATTACCCAGGGATGGACTGTCTAAGAACCTTTATTCATAAAAGGATTCCTGGAAATTTTTTACCTAACCTTGAGAGGGTGCCTACTCCAGAAGAGATCAAGGAAACTTTTTTCTCTCTGCACGATAACAAAGCCCCCGGGCCTGATGGATTCAATGCTTTTTTCTTTAAAAATTCCTGGGCTTCTATTGGCCCTGAAATCACTTCAGCCATTATAGAATTCTTTACCACAGGAGAAATGCTTAAAGAATCTAATGCCACAATTATAGCCTTGATCCCTAAAGTTCCTAATCCCTCTAAGATGGGGGATTTTAGGCCCATCTCTTGCTGTAATACTATCTATAAATGTATCTCCAAAATCTTAGCTAATAGAATTCAAATTGTTCTACCTTCTCTTATTGATCAAGCTCAATCTGCTTTTATCAAAGGTCAAAAAATTATCGATAATGTTTTATTAGCACAGGACCTCTTAAGAGGCTATCATAAGTGTGGAGGTAAACCTAGGGCTGCTGCAAAAATTGATCTTATGAAAGCCTATGACAATGTCAATTGGAACTTCCTCTTTGATCTTCTTGACATTTTGGGTTTCCCTCCAAGGATGAGAAAATGGGTCCAAGCTTGTGTCTCTACCCCTCGATACTCCATTAATTTTAATGGGGAATCTGTAGGTTATTTTGAAGGAGCAAAGGGGCTTAGACAAGGTGATCCCATATCCCCTTACCTATTTGTTATTATTATGGATGCTCTTAGCCAATTACTACATTTCAATATTCAAAATGGCTCCTTCTCTTTCCACTGGAAATGTGATAAATTGAAAATTTTCGCATCTATGCTTTGCTGATGATTTAATTATACTTTTAAATGGGGATTTGGAATCTGCCAAAGTTATTAGACACACCTTGAACCATTTTTATGAGTTATCAGGACTTCAAGCTAATAACTCCAAGAGTTGTCTTTTTTTCTCTGGAATTGATGATAATTTGGCTCTGGAAATGCTAAGTGAGTTCCATTTTACCAAGGGAAATCTTCCCTTGAAGTATTTGGGTGTCCCCTTAATTACCACAAAATTAAGGAAACACCATTGTGAGGAACTTGTCACCAAAATTTGCTCCAGGATTAATTCTTGGAAATCCAAATCCCTTTCCTTTGCAGGTAGGACCCAACTCATTCATTCTGTTTTATCTGGTATTCAATTGTATTGGTCTGGTATGTTCATTCTTCCTAAAAGTGTTCTTAAGCAGGTGGAACAAGCTTTGAGAAGGTTTTTGTGGAGTGGCACTATTGATAAAGCTCATGGAGCCAAGGTGGCTTGGGCTAGTGTTTGCAGACCTAAGCTTGAGGGAAACAAGTGTTCTTAAGCAGGTGGAACAAGATTTGAGAAGGTTTTTGTGGAGTGGCACTATTGATAAAGCTCATGGAGCCAAGGTGGCTTGGGCTAGTGTTTGCAGACCTAAGCTTGAGGGAGGCCTTGGTTTTAAGGATAATTTTCTTACTAATACTGTGCTTAATTTAAAACATATTGGAAATCTACTTGATCCTAAAAACAACTCTTTATGGAAGCAATGGATCCACTTATACATGATTAAATCCAAAAGCTTCTGGGAGGGGAAAGCCCCCGGGCATTGCTCTTGGTATTGGAGAAAGCTTTTGAAAATTAGAAATATTGCTAGACCTTTAATCAGGCATAAGGTTGGTAATACTTCCCTCTGGTTTGACAATTGGCTCCCTTGTGGTCCTTTATTTGAGCAATATACTAGTAGAATTGCCTATGATGCTGCAATAGCTCCCACTGCTAAAGTAGAGACTATTATCACTGATCTTGATTGGCATTGGCCAGCATCAAACTCAATTGGGCTTAATGAAGTTCGTGCCTTGTTGGTCAACTTTTATAAACCTTCTGGTTTGCATGATAGAATTGAATGGCTAACATCTCCAAACGGAAAATTTATATTTTCCCATGTTTGGAATCATATTAGACCCACTTCGCCAGCTGTCCCTTGGCACCAGTTTGCTTGGTATTCAGGGAGTACCCCTAGACAGAATTTTATCTTATGGCTTGCCATTCAAAATAAGCTTGCAACACAGGATAGAATTTATCAGTTTACCCCTGGACCCCTTGCATGTTCTCTTTGTCTTAGGCAAATGGACTCACATAACCATCTTTTCTTTGAATGTAATCATTACTCTACTTTCATTTGGCAGGAATTAATGCTGAAATGTGGATTGATTTGGAATCGCACCCATTGGGACAACACTGTTAGTTGGATGACCCAGCATTGGAAGGGGAATACTCCCCAACATATGATTCCCAGAATCTGCTTGGGAGTGTCCATCTATGGCTTGTGGAGGGAGCGGAACAACAGAACTTTCAAGAACTCCTCCATTCCAAAAGACCAACTTCTAAAAAATTTTGTCTCGCAAGTTTATGCTCTAATCAACATCAAATGGAAAAGGCACAACCAACTTGATGCCCTGTTGGCTAATTGGCACTGATTTTTCATTCACTTTGTTTTTTCCTTGATTTTGGCTCCATTCTGATGTATTTTGCTTGGCAAATTCTTTGTTTTGCCTTTTTATTTGTTGCCTGAAGTGGCTTGTTTAGTGGTTCTTTAGCCACATGTCCTTATGCTCTGTGCTTACTGTCCTTTCCTGGGGTATGCCCCTTGTACATGTGTACATCCCTTTTTTGGAATTTATTTACCACTTTCCGAAAAAAAAAAAAGAAAAGTTTATGAGCTTTGCCCAAGTGGATTGCACCAGTCCTTGCATTGCTTTGTTGATCTTCTTAGCTCTTGACCTTGTGATTGGCCCATCTGGAACTTGCAAATGATCATCTTTTAAGCTTTGGTCCACTATGGTTCCCATCATTCCCCCTCTCCTCAAAAGGATTCGACCTCGAATCGTCACCTACATCAAAAGGAGAAAGATCAGAAACATTATACTCACCTGGAAGATCCACTTTATAGGCATTATCATTAATTTTCTCAAGGATTTGGAAAGGTCCATCCCCTCGAGGATGCAATTTAGTCCGTCTATGAGCTGGGAACCTTTCTTTGCGCATATGAACCCACACCCAGTCTCCGGGTTCAAAGGTGACACGCCTTCTCCCTTTATTGGCTTGGGAAGCAAACTTTTCATTTTTTGTGCAATTTGAAGTCGTACTCTCTCATGAATTGACTTCACCAATTCAGCCTTTTGGTGTCCATCCAAACTACTCCTGACATCAACAGGTAAAGGCATTAAATCTAAAACCAGGTCTTAATGATATTTAGTTGCTGGAACATTAGGGGCCTTAATCAGCCCACTAGGCAATCTGAAGTTGCCAAATTTATCTATGAGAATAATATAGACATTTTAGGGTTAACTGAAACCAAAGTTAGACAAGCAAATGAAGACTTTATTAAAACTAAATGTTTTAAGCACTGGAATTTTGTTACCAATAGTTGTCCAAATTCTGTTGGTAGAATTTGGGTTGGGTGGAATGCTGAAACTATTAATCTGACTGTTCTTAAAATTACCTCCCAACTTATTCATGTTAGCATTGAAAAGGATGATAAATCTCTATCCTTTGAAGCCTCTTTCATTTATGGTTTTAACACTGGCCAAGCCAGATTGGACCTTTGGTCTAACCTGAGGTCCATCGCACAGTGTAATAAGACCACTAATTATATTGCTTTAGGTGACTTTAATGTGCCTTTAAGCCCAGATGAAGTCTCTGATGCAAACTTTGGTTGGAATAATGAGATGAAGGAATTTAAAAAGACTATTAATGAGTGTTGTCTAGTGGATCTTAGATATATTGGTGAACAATTTACTTGGAGTAACAGAAGGTATGGGAAGGAAGATTTTACCCAGAGAAAACTTGATAGAGCTCTGGTCAATCAAACTTGGATGGATAATCTCAGCGATTCTTTTGCCCACTTCCAGGTTCCAGGTACCTCTGACCACTCTCCTATCGTTGTTCATATTGATAAAAAGCATTATAGGAAAGGAAGGGCTTTTAAATTCTACAACTACTGGACTAAATTGGATTCCTATAATGAAATTGTTAAGAACTCCTGGGATATTAATGTTGAAGGTACTGCCCAATTCCAACTTTGCCAAAAGCTCAGATTCCTAAAAAAAGGATCTCAAACAATTTAGCAAACTTACTCTTGGCCAAGAAAGGATTAATGCTAACCAAGCTAGAGAGGACTTAAAGAGACTCCAAACCCTTTTAATCAGAGATCCTTACAACTCTGTCACCATTGATATGCATAATGAATCTTTGAAAAACTTTCATGAAGCCACTTGGATTGAAGAAGAAGTTCTTAAACAAAAGTCCAGATTGCAATGGTTAGAAGCTGGGGATAAAAATTCCAGATACTTTCATATGTCTATTAAAGCTAGAAGAAACATGAAAAGAATCTTTTTACTTGAAAAACCTAATGGGAATTTCACTTCTAACTGTAATGAAGCTAAAGATGAAGCTATTAGGTATTTTCAAAGCATGCTTGGCACTGCCTGTAATCACTGCTATCCTGGTAAAGAAGCACTTAGGAGTGTTATCCATAAAAAAATTCCCTCTGAACTTATGGCTGAGTTGGATAGGATTCCTTCAGATATTGAAATTAAGAATACCTTCTTTAGCATGCATAGTAATAAAGCTCCTGGCCCTGATGGTTTTAATGCTTTTTTCTTTAAACACTCTTGGACTATTACTGGTCCTCTTGTTACAGCTGCTATTAGGGAGTTCTTTCAAAATGGGGAAATGCTTAAAGTTGCCAATACTACTCTTATTGCGTTGATTCCTAAAGTCCCCAATCCTACCCGGATGGGAGACTTTAGGCCTATTTCTTGCTGCAATACTGTTTACAAATGTATCTCTAAGATCATCGCTAATAGACTTCAGATGATTCTCCCTAATATGATTGACCATGCCCAATCTGCCTATGTTAAAGGTAGGAGAATTAGTGATAATATCCTCCTTGCTCAAGACCTTCTTAGGGACTACCACAAACCTTTGTGATACAAACCCCGCCAATAATGCGACGAAACCCGTAACACGATTAATGTCTCGGACCGTTCTACTGTCAGATTCAATGGAAACCGCGACCCAACACCTATAACAAATGCGAACCTTGGTATAAAGGATGAAGACGCCACAATCAAGGATGGAAAACCCGATTGATAAGTCAAGGTATGAACGCCACAGAGTAAATCTGATAAGTTCGAATAGTTCTTCAAAGAACCAAAGAGAAAACTCTCACAATATTATTAATGATCAAAACTGAATATTACAAACCCTAAAACTGTTTAAATAGCTGAGGCTTAAAGTTGGGCCCTTTTAAGCCTACGAAATATTATGGTCCAATATAATTCATCCCAAAACTAAAATAAAAGGAAATTAATGAATATAAAAAATCCCTAAGTTGGCATGCAAGCCTATAATTTATTCTAGAGCTTGAATCATGGACACCCAGCCTTGTGGATCACTAGTATCCTCCTTTGGGCCACTCAGATTAGTCTCAACCCAAATTTGTTGAACCAGCCCATTGAGATTGTCCTTGAACCGCTTTGCTCGCGCCCTTGTAACCGGACCAATTGGCACGTGGTTCGGGTCCGCATTCCACCTTGTGTTAGCCGCCATGTTCTCATCATTCCCCTCCTCTTGAAAAGGATTTGTCCTCAAATCATCACCTACATCAAAAGGAGATAAATCAGCAACATTAAAAGTAGTACTAACATTATACTCACCAGGCAACTCTAGCTTGTAGGTATTATCATTGATGCGCTCAAGAACTTGAAAAGGACCATCGCCTCGGGGAAGCAATTTAGAACGCCTCTGTGCAGGAAATCTTTCTTTTCGCATGTGTACCCAAACCCAATCTCCGGGTTCAAAGATGATATTACGTCGCCCTTTGTTAGCTTGCGTCGCATATTGCTCCGTTCTTCGCTCAATATTGAGCCTTGCTTTCTCATGAATCTGCTTAACAAAATCTGCTTTCTTTTTGCCATCTAAATTAACATGCTCAGTAACAGGTAAAGGAGATAAATCCAAAGGAGTTAAAGGATTAAAACCATACACAATTTCAAAGGGTGAAAATTTAGTAGCAGAATGGATAGTACGATTATAAGCAAACTCAACATGTGGTAAACATTCTTCCCATGTTTTGATGTTCTTTTTAATAATAGCCCTTAACAAAGTAGATAAAGTCCTATTTACTACTTCGGTTTGACCATCAATTTGTGGATGACAAGTAGTAGAAAATAATAACTTAGTCCCCAACTGATACGAACCCCGCCAATAATGCGACGAAACCCGTAACACGATTAATGTCTCGGACCGTTCTACTGTCAGATTCAATGGAAACCGCGACCCAACACCTATAACAGATGCGAACCTTGGTATAAAGGATGAAGACGCCACAATCAAGGATGGAAAACCCGATTGATAAGTCAAGGTATGAATGCCACAGAGTAAATCTGATAAGTTCGAATAGTTCTTCAAAGAACCAAAGAGAAAACTCTCACAATATTATTAATGATCAAAACTGAATATTACAAACCCTAAAACTGTTTAAATAGCTGAGGCTTAAAGTTGGGCCCTTTTAAGCCTACGAAATATTATGGTCCAATATAATTCATCCCAAAACTAAAATAAAAGGAAACTAATGAATATAAAAAATCCCTAAGTTGGCATGCAAGCCTATAATTTATTCTAGAGCTTGAATCATGGACACCCAGCCTTGTGGATCACTAGTATCCTCCTTTGGGCCACTCAGATTAGTCTCAACCCAAATTTGTTGAACCAGCCCATTGAGATTGTCCTTGAACCGCTTTGCTCGCGCCCTTGTAACCGGACCAATTGGCACGTGGTTCGGGTCCGCATTCCACCTTGTGCTAGCCACCATGTTCTCATCACTTTGGGTAAACCCCGTGTGGCAGCTAAGGTGGATATTATGAAAGCGTATGATAGTGTGAGTTGGGAGTTTCTCATTGATATCTTGGATGTTCTTGGTTTTCCCCCAAATTTAAAGAAATGGATCATTGCTTGTATTACTACCCCTAAGTACTCTATTAATTTTAATGGTGAATCTGTGGGTTTTTTTGAAGGTGCTAAGGGAATCAGACAAGGTGACCCCATCTCTCCCTATCTTTTTGTCCTTGTCATGGATACCCTTAGTCAACTGCTCCATCATTTTATTAATACTAGACCCTTTACTTATCATTGGAAATGTGATAAACTTCAGATATCTCATCTCTGTTTTGCTGATGATCTTCTTATTTTATTTAATGGAGATGTGGAAACTGCTACAGTGATTAAGGAAGCCCTCATTCAATTTTATCATTTCACTGGGCTCCAAGCTAATAATGCTAAAAGTTGCCTCTTCTTTTGTAATGTTGAAGAGGATACGGTTGAGAATATTGTTTCCACCCTCAACTTTGTGAAAGGTAAGTTACCTGTCAGGTACCTTGGGGTGCCTCTTATTACTTCTAAGCTCAAAAAACAGGATTGTGAAGAGTTGGTTAGTAAAATTTGTGCTCGAATTAATTCTTGGAAGTCGAATTTTCTGTCTTATGCTGGGAGAGCTCAATTGATAAATTCTGTTTTGACAGGTATTCAACTTTACTGGTCGGGCATGTTTGTTCTCCCTAAAGGAGTTCTCAAACAAGTGGCTCAAATTATGGCTAGATTCTTATGGGCTGGTAACACTGATACTAAGCATGGTGCAAAAATTGCTTGGGAAACAATTTGTAGACCCAAGAAAGAAGGAGGCTTGGGGTTCAAGGATATCAACTTAACTAACATTATTTTGAACCTCAAACATATTGGAAGTATTCTCGATCCTTCTAATACATCTCTATGGAAAAGTTGGATCCATCTGTATATGCTTAAAAATAAAAGTTTTTGGCAGGTTAAACCTCCTGCCCAATGCTCTTGGTATTGGCGAAAATTATTAAAGCTTAGACATATTGCTAAACCATTGCTTATTCATAGAATTGGGAATGGTGATAACACCTCTCTCTGGTTTGATAATTGGCTCCCTATTGGGGCTCTGTTGGATAATTATACTGTCAGAATTGTCTATGATGCTGCCATTAACATTAATGCTAAAGTTAGTACCATTATTAGGGGTTTGGATTGGGATTGGCCTAGCTCTCACTCCATCGAACTGGATGAAGTCAGGACTATGCTCACCACCCTCTATAAACCCTCCTTTCATCAGGACAAAGTTAGTTGGCAGGTTACTCCATCTGGTAAATTTAATTTTTCTATTATTTGGGATCATTTAAGGAACCATCACCCCATGGTTCCTTGGTATGACAGTGTGTGGTTTAAAGGAGGTACTCCTAGGTCGAGTATAATCCTTTGGTTAGCAGCTCATAATAGATTGTCTACCCATGATAGAATTTCTTCTTTCACCCGTGGCCCCCTGGCGTGTGTTTTCTGCCATTCTCACATGGAAACACACGATCACTTATTTTTTTCTTGTTCTTATTCTGTTGGTATTTGGCAGGATATTATGCAACGTTGTGGTCTAACTTGGAATGGTCAAGGATGGAATGACACTTTGCTTTGGATGGCTCACCACCTCAAAGGAAAGACGATTCTTCATCAAATCCCCAAACTTTACTTGGGAGTTACTGTTTATGGGTTATGGAAAGAGCGGAACAACAGATCCTTCAAACACACTTTTTGTCCTAAAGAGATTACCCTCAAGAGCTTAATTTCTCAAATCCATGCTCTCATAAGGGTTAACTGGAAGCATCATAGTAATCTTAATACCATTCTGTGTAATTGGCTTTGATGCCTTTGTTTTTGCAATTCTTTTGATGATGGCCTGTGCTTTGTATTGATTTGTTTTTGGCTGGTTAGGGTTTAATTCCCTTGTTCGGTAGCTTTCTTGCTACATTTTTCCTTTTCTGTGCCCTGCTCCTTTTTTGTATATCCTGGGGTATGCCCCTTGTACTTTTGTACATCCTTTTTTTTGGTTTCTATTTACCAATTTTCCGAAAAAAAAAAGAGAAGTAGTAGTGTGCATGCTCCTATTATATGCAAATTCGATAAATGGTAAACAGTCCTCCCAAGTTTTCAAATTCTTTTGAATGACAGTGCGTAGGAGTTGAGTTAGAGTCCTATTGACTACTTCAGTTTGTCCGTCAGTTTGTGGGTGACAAGTAGTGGAAAATAAAAGTTTGGTACCCAATTTTCCCCACAAAACCTTCCAAAAGTAGCTAAGGAATTTGACATCCCTATCCGAAACAATACTCCTAGGCATACCATGGAGTCGTACTATCTCCTTGAAAAACAAATCAGCTATGTTTGTGGCATCATCTGTTTTATGGCATGGAATGAAATGTGCCATCTTACTAAATCTATCCACCACCACAAAAATAGAGTCTCTACCTCTTTTTGCCTAGGCAACCCCAAAACAAAGTCCATAGATATGTCTACCCACGGCTCACTAGGGACGGGTAAGGGTGTATACAACCCATGTGGTAAAACCTTAGATTTGGCCCTTCTACATGTAATGCACCGACCACAGATTCTAATGACATCTCGTCGCATCCTAGGCCAAAAGAAATGTTCATGTAAAATTTCTAAGGTTTTCCTAACACCAAAGTGTCCCATTAAGCCCCCACCATGTGCCTCTCGCACCAACAATTCTCGCATTGAACAATGAGGCACACACAATTTACTTTCTTTAAACAAATAATCATCATGCTTAAAAAACTTACCAAATGCCGCTTTATCACATGCCAAATACACATCAGAAAAATCAGCATCATAGAAGTAAGAAGTACATGCCTTCGGGATAAAGCATCAACAACAATGTTTTCCTTACCTTGCTTGTAACGGATGACATAAGGAAAAGTCTCAATGTATTCCATCCATCTAGCATGTCTCTTATTTAATTTACCTTGTCCCTTAAGATGCTTCAATATTTACCGTTTTCCGGAAAAAAAAAAAAAAAAAAAAAAAGAAAAAAAAAAAAGATGCTTCAATGATTCATGATCGGTGTGGATCACAAACTCCTTAGGCCAAAGGTAGTGCTGCCATGTCTCTAGAGAGCGAACAAGAGCATAAAGTTCCTTGTCATAAGTAGGGTAATTTAGGGCACCCCCACTTAGTTTTTCACTGAAGAAGGCTATGGGCCTCCTATCCTGCATCAAAACGGCTCCAATCCCTATACCTGAAGCATCACATTCAATCTCAAAAGTTTTGTTAAAGTCAGGTAATGCTAACATAGGTGCAGAACATAACCTTTCTTTAATAGTAGCAAAAGCATTCTCTTGTTCAATTCCCCAATGAAACCCAACATTCTTCTTAATGATTTCAGTGAGTGGTGCAGCAAGTGTACTAAAATCCTTAACAAAACGCCTATAAAAGCTAGCTAAACCATGAAAGCTTCTTACCTCAGTGATACCTTTAGGCGTTGGCCACTCCCTGATGGCCTTGACTTTCTCTTCATTCACCTCAATACCTTCTGTGCTAACAACATATCCAAGAAAAACAACTTTTTCCATGCAAAAAGTACATTTCTTAAAATTAGCATACAACTTTTCAGATTTCAACACACCAAACACACAACTCAAATGTTCAATATGTTCATTTAAGTTCTTGCTGTACACTAGGATATCATCAAAATAGACGACTACAAATTTGCCTATGAATTCACGTAATACATGGTTCATTAACCGCATGAAAGTACTAGGCGCATTTGTAAGTCCAAATGGCATAACTAACCATTCATAAAGTCCATATTTAGTCTTAAATGCAGTTTTCCACTCATCTCCCTCTTTCATTCTTATTTGATGGTATCCACTTTTAAGATCTATTTTACTGAAAATACATGAACCATGCAATTCATCAAGCATATCATCTAAATGAGGAATGGGGTGACGATACTTTACCGTGATATTATTGACAGCTCTGCAATCAACGCACATCCTCCAAGTCCCATCCTTCTTTGGCACTAGTAGCACTGGTACTGCACATGGGCTCATGCTCTCTCTTACGTACCCCTTGCTCATCAAATCTTCAACTTGCCTTTGAAGCTCCTTTGTCTCCTCCGGATTGCTCCTATAGGCTGGTCGGTTTGGAATAACAACCCCGGGTACCAAATCAATTTGATGCTCAATGCCTCTAATGGGCGGCAACTCACTCGGCATCTCCTTCGGAAATACATCCTCGAACTCCTGTAACAAAGAAACAGCCAAACTAGGAAGAGATTGGTTAGTTTCATCAAGATTAAGATAACATTCTTTGTAAACAAGAAGAATCACATGCTGATTAGCTAAAAATGCCCTCTTAACCTCACTCTTTTTTGCATAAAAACTCAATTTTGTCTTTTCTTTTCTCTCTACGGACTCTCTTTTTTGCTCAACCTCACTTTTTAGTTTCAGTTGGTCCTCATAGACCTGTTTTGGGGTTAAAGGAGCAAGCTTGATTGTTTTTCCATCTTTTTCAAAGCTATATCGGTTCCTAAACCCATCATGCATCACTCTCCTATCATACTGCCACGGCCTCCCCAACAAAATATGGCCAGCATGCATAGGAACTACATCACAAAGCACCTCGTCACTATACCTCCCAATAGAGAAGGCCACCAAAACCTGCTTACTGACCTTAACCTCTCCACACTCATTCAACCACTGCAACTTATAAGGTCTAGGATGCTTCAGCAAAGGTAAGTTCACTTCTCAACTAAAGTGGTACTAGCTACATTTGTGCAACTTCCCCCGTCTATAATCATACTACACACCTTGTTATTTACATAGCATCTAGTATGAAATATGTTTTCTCTCTGCTGCTCCATATCATCTACCTTCATTTGTGTATTGAGAGCACGCTTGGCAACAAGAGACTCACCTTCTACGGGGTATTCCAATCCATCATCATCACTAGCATCAGATACTCCATCGCAATCGTTTTCACCTTCAGTCATCACCTCCCCATTGTCACGCATAATCATCACCCGCTTGTTTGGACATTGAGACGCTATATGCCCCAAACCCAAACATTTAAAACATTTGATATCTCTATTCCTTGAAGGTTGCAACTCTACCTTGGATTTGTTCTTGCTAGTCCCCTCATCTTTTTCTTTAGGTGGTTCAGTCTTTCCCTTTACTACAGCTCGGTCATTCCTTTCCCACTTTGGTTTCCAAGGAGTGCTAGAAACTGAAGTATACCTGGCAGCCCTTTCTTTTTAATTACCTCTCCACCTTCATAGCCATGTGCACCATGTCCTCTACCTCCACATAATGCTGCAACTCAACTACATTGGCTATATCCCTATTCAAACCACTTAAAAATCTAGCCATTGTGGCCTCTCGATCCTCCTCTACATTAGCCCGAATCATAGCCACCTCCATCTATAATCATACTATAAGGTCATTCAACCACTGCAACTTATAAGGTCTAGGATGCTTCAGCAAAGGTAAGTTCAACTTCTCAACTAAAGTGGTACTAGCTACATTGGTGCAACTTCCCCCTTCTATAATCATACTACACACCTTGTTATTTACATAGCATCTAGTATGAAATATGTTTTCTCTCTGCTGCTCCATATCATCTACCTTCATTTGTGTATTGAGAGCACGCCTGGCAACAAGAGACTCACCTTCTACGGGGTATTCCAATCCATCATCATCACTAGCATCAGATACTCCATCACTATCGTCTTCACCTTCAGTCATCACCTCCCCATTGTCACGCATAATCATCACCTGCTTGTTTGGACATTGAGACGCTATATGCCCCAAACCCAAACATTTAAAACATTTGATATCTCTATTCCTTGAAGGTTGCAACTCTACCTTGGATTTGTTCTTGCTAGTCCCCTCATCTTTTTCTTTAGGTGGTTCGGTCTTTCCCTTTACTACAGCTCGGTCATTCCTTTCCCACTTTGGTTTCCAAGGAGTGCTAGAAACTGAAGTATACCTTGCTGCCCCCTTTCTTTTTAATTGCCTCTCCACCTTCATAGCCATGTGCACCATGTCCTTTACCTCCACATAATGCTGCAACTCAACTACATTGGCTATATCCCTATTCAAACCACTTAAAAATCTAGCCATTGTGGCCTCTCGATCCTCCTCTACATTAGCCCGAATCATAGCCACCTCCATCTCCTTATGGTATTCCTCCACACTCCGGGACCCTTGTGAAAGGTTTTGTAACTTTTGGTAGAGGTCTCTTTAGTAGTGGCTAGGTACAAATCGCCTCCTCATGAGAGCTTTCAACTCACCCCATGCTTCTACAGGTCTTTCATGATTCCTCCTCCTATTGGTCACTAATTGATCCCACCAAATAATTGCATAATCAGTGAATTCAATTACCGCCAGCTTCACCTTCTTCTCCTCTGAGTAGTTGTGACAATCAAAAATCAACTCTATTTTTTTCTCCCACTCTAAATACACTTCAGGGTCATTCCTCCCTTGGAAAGATGGTATTTTCATTTTGATGCTCCCAAGGTTCCTATCTACCCCATCTCGACCCCTTAGATTCCCCCTAGGTCCTCTTCCATGCCTACCTTCTCTAGGTCTACCCATTCCTCCCCTACCAACATCAGATACTACGTCTTCCTCATCCTCTTCATCTTCTTCGATCTCATACTCATTTTCAACTCTAGGCTCACGTCTCCTCCCATCACGCCCACCTTGCAGATTTTGAATCACTACATCTTGTTGATCCATCCTATCCCTTGCCTCCCCCAACACCAAATTTAACCGTTCAAATTGTCGTTGCATGGCCTGCAACATAAAGGTTGTGTTATCTGCCTCCCCTCTAGGTGTTGAGTCATCCATTTTAATGTGCTGCAAAACAAGAATATTAGTGGTAAAACCTCACACACTCCCTTACGTGTTTACGCTAAAAAATTGTCACTCCACTCGTGTTTCACTCTGATTGGCTTTTTCCCGAAATTAGTCTCACACACTCTTGCCTTTTACCTCAATTGTTTTCCCTTTCAAGTTCTTTCAAGAACTAATTGAACTAAATCAAGACACAACCTAGTTTTATCCCAGCCAGCAATAGATTCTAGAAACAAGGAAGTAATAGAAAAAAAATAAATTATTCGTGATTTTTTTCTTTTATTCCATAGTGGACCAAAGCTTAAAGATGATCATTTGCAAGTTCCAGATGGGCCAATCACAAGGTCAAGAGCTAAGAAGATCAACGAAGCAATGCAAGGATTGGTGCAATCCACTTGGGCAAAGCTCATAAACTTATTATGCAAGGCCCCAACATTTAACATGGGCTTGAAGGAAGAAGAATCAGTTCTAGTTCATGTGATACAAGCTACAGAAGGGGTGGAATAGCTTATTGGGTTTTTTATAGACTTTAATTTTTTTTGTTTCTATGGTTTTGGCATGTGGGCCTATTTTATTTTTTAAGTAGACATTTATTTAGCTTTAAACATGCAGTTTAAGTTATTTTGGGCTTGAGTATTTAGCCCATGTCATTTATTTTCGTTGAAGGCCTTTTTGGCCCAAGGGTTTCTTAGAAGGGATTAAAAGAAAGAACTTTGTAGCAGCTTTGGGATCATACAACGTGAATGAAATTTATTTTATGGAGAGCTATTCAGTTTTCTCTGCTTGTTCTTGATTGAACAATCCGAACTTATCAAAGGCATTCCCTTTGTGGCGTTCAAACCAAATCTGGGTTCTTGAAACAGGATTTCAATGGGTCTAGATCATCCCTGTGACTTGATTGTTGGCTTTCTTGGGTGAATTACAATCTGATCGTGGGTTCAAGGAATATCAATTCCACGGGTTCACATCATTTACAAGAAAGTAATAGAAAAAAAAAAGACACGGATCTCAAGAAAATATACGACGAGGGCAAACGAAACAAGAAATCAGATTTCGAGAGGAATAAAAGAAAAAAATCACGAATAAATTTTTTTTTATTTTTTATTTATTTTATTATTATTATTATTTTTTAATATGAGTCAATTGAAGATGGAAACAAAGTTTATCCCAGGAAACAGCGATCACAGAAGATAGGTTTCGAACAGCACAAAAACCGAATTTTTTTTCGGAAAATTTTTCACACTATGGAGTAAGATCAGTTTCGGACTCCTTAGACCATGGACAATGCAAAACGAACAAAAAAATTTAAGACGAGTTTTGGTATTTTTTTTTTTCGGACCCGATCTCCTCTTCCCTTTCTTTTTTTTTTTTCTCCTCTTTTCTTTTCTTTTGTTTTTTTTTTTTTTGAATAATCAGGCCGACTTCACAGTTCACGTTCGTGAAGCACCAAAATAACCCTAAATCACGAGGATGAACGAACACGAAGTAGCAAGAGAAAAAAAATCGCAGATCAGATTCGCAACCCTAAACACGAAATTCCAGATTGTAATCAAGAACACGAACACGAACACGAACTAAAACAAGAACACAAAAAGAATAGAACACGAATTGAACAGAAAGACGAGATGAAACAAGATCACGAAAATAACAGAACAGAAAAAAAAAATGAGAAACAGACACAAGAACACGAAATAAAATGGATAAATCAGACCTGATTTGGAGCCTAAGCTTTGACACCAAATGATGTGAACCCGTGGAATTGATATTCCTTGAACCCACGATCAGATTGTAATTCACCCAAGAAAGCCAACAATCAAGTCACAGGGATGATCTAGACCCGTTGAAATCCTGTTTCAAGAACCCAGATTTGGTTTGAACGCCACAAAGGATCCCTTTGATAAGTTCGAATTGTTCAATCAAGAACAAGCAGAGAAAACTGAATAGCTCTCCAGAAAAAAAATTTCATTCACGTTGTATGATCCCAAAGCTGCTACAAAGTTCTTTCTTTTAATCCCTTCTAAGAAACCCTTGGGCCAAAAAGGCCTTCAACGAAAATAAAAGACATGGGCTAAATACTCAAGCCCAAAACAACTTAAACTGCATGTTTAAAGCTAAATAAATGTCTACTTAAAAAATAAAATAGGCCCACATGCCAAAACCATAGAAACATAAAAAATTAAAGTCTATAAAAACCCAATAAGCTATTCCACCCCTTCTGTAGCTTGTATCACATGAACTAGAACTGATTCTTCTTCCTTCAAACCCATGTTAAATGTTGGGGCCTTGCATAATAAGTTTATGAGCTTTGCCCAAGTGGATTGCACCAGTCCTTGCATTGCTTTGTTGATCTTCTTAGCTCTTGACCTTGTGATTGGCCCATCTGGAACTTGCAAATGATCATCTTTAAGCTTTGGTCCACTATGGTTCCCATCACAACATAACATACTCGGTAGAGAAGATGAGCTGACTGTACCTGCAATAGATTGTTCGACTACATGGCATGCCCATTTTGATTATTTAAGATCGTGATTCATGCCTTATCGCTGGATTTTGGGAGAGTTTGCAAGTAGAAAAGCTATTGGAACTTCGTTGAAGCTAAGTTTTGCATTTCATCCCCAGACTAACGAACAAATAAAACAGACAAATCAAGTATTAGAAGATATGATGCAAGCATACGTAATCGACTTTGAAAGCACTTGGGAGACATATCTGCTGCTTATCGAGTTTGCATACAATAACAACTATCATTCTAGCATCAAAATGGCATCGTTCAAAGCATTATACAGAAGACCGTGTCATTCACCTGTTTGATGGCAGAAGTTAGAGAAGCAAGCTTTTGTGGCCTGATATGGTTTGAGATACTAATGAGAAGATCAACATTGTCAAAGAAAGGATGAAGGCAACCTAGAGCCGTAAAACAGCTATGCGTACAAGCACCAGAAGGATTTGGAATTCTACATAGTGGTGAGTTTTGGACAGAGGAGAGGAAGGCTTTCACCACACTACATTAGACCCTTCGAGATTCTAGAATGCGTGGGTAAAGTTGGTTATAGATTAGCACTGTCGCCGAAGATGTCCGGAGTACACAATGTGTTTCACATCAGCATGTTAAGAAAGTATAAATGTGCACAGATCTATGCACAAGATTGACTTCAATGATATTAAGGTGGATAGCAGAGTGTCGTACACTAAGAGATCAGTGCGCATTTTGGGAAGGGAAATCAAGAAGCTGAAGAACAAGGAGATCTCGTTGGTGAAAGTTCAATGGAAGCATCATGAGGAGCGCGAAGCTTCATGGGAGATGGAATCCATTATGCGAGAGAAGTACCCAGAGTAGTTTTGTGAGATTTAGCTCAAATTTCGGGGACGAAATCAATTGTTGGATAGTGGAGAGATGTAACACCAGCCCATTTATCTGTATTTATCTATATATGAATGTATTTCTGTATCTATATATATAAGTTACGATCATTTATGATTGAGTTTTAATGATAGTTAGTATGAATGTTTTAGTACTTAAACCTTTGAACTCTTAAACCTTAGAAGGATTGCTGTAGCAGGAGCCCCGAGCGCTCGAGTTGCCGAATTGCTCGAGACCAGAGCACTCGAGCTAGTGCGAACGCTCAAGCTTTAAAAGGATTGAAAAGACTACTTTGCCCCTGGGCCCCTAAACTCTCTATAAACACCCTATATTTCCTCGCATTACTTGATTTCAAAAATCTTTTTTTAGGACAAAGGGCTTACAAGAGAGAGACTTGTGAGTTCTTCTACATTTAAAAAAAAAAAACCCACCATATTCACTTGCATGGCTTCAATTCCATGATCCACACACTCTCTCGCACACAAACACACTCACAATACATGCGTTAAGGTTCTATAAGTCAAGATTCAAAGGATCAAGAAGGATTTTGGAAGTATCATTGCTCTTAAAGCTTGAAGTGGAGTCTTTGGAGCTCAAAATCTCTCTCACACACACACATATTGTCTTCATTTTGATTATCTAACTCTTGTGAGTACTCTTACTCGCTTAAAACATGTTTTCTTAAGTTAAATTTACAATCTATGACCGTGCATGTTGCATGCAAAGAGAATCAAGTCAAAAATCTACCCTTGAGTTCAACTACTAGAAAACTACTAGAAAATTGTCAATCCTGAGTGCTCGAGCTCACACTAGCACTCGCGCCCAATGAACAGGCCAGGCCTGAGCGCTCGAGAGGTCGGTGCGCTCGAGTTCAATAGTTCTTAGAAAATTGTTTTGTTGTATGTTGATCCATGATATGCTGTTAGTACCACAAGCTGTGATAGTCGTACTTTGAGTTGTACTTGTCATATATGTAACACAAGGAAGTTGTGGATATTTCAAAGGTGAGCGCTCAAGCTTACTGATTTTAGTTAGAGCATCATTTTTATACTAAGTCAATGAAGAATAGAGTTAGTAGGTCATATGCGCGCAAGATATGTAAACTCCGAGAATGATGACATGACGTACTTAAGTACGCTATTTCGATAATAAGACAATTTGACGACTTGTACCTCGCACATTGACCAGCTACAAGAAAGTTGCGATAGCGATAATAAAAAGATGATCTATCTGCCAGTCTGACTCGTATTTTCCGTTTAAGAAAGGGTGATGAGTTATGTGGTGGCAGTAAGATGTCACCGTAGCCATACGCGTAACGGAGGCAAGAGTAGTCGTACCCTGCCAATACTATTGAATGTGGATGCCATGGTGACAAGTGTGATGTTGGTACTGTCAAAGTCAGGGGGTATTCCTAGACACAGCTTCATCCTTTGGTTAGCTGCTCAAAACAGACTCTCCACTCATGATAGAATCTTTAGTTTTACTTCTGGCCCTTTAGCATGTATGCTTTGCCATAAGCATATGGAAAATCATGACCACTTGTTCTTTGATTGTTCTTATTCTTCTTTTGTGTGGCAGGATTTGATGACTCGGTGCGGCCTAATCTGGCAAGGTCAGAGTTGGATTGACAGCTTGGAACTGATGGCTCAAAGGTTGAAAGGAAAGACTTTCCAACATGTTATTCCCAAGATGTGCCTTGGAGTGACAATCTACTGCTTATGGAAAGAGAGAAATAATAGAACCTTCAAGAACATCTCTCACTCCAAAGAAATTCTCCTGAAGAATATAATCTCGCAAGTGAATACACAAATCAGGGTCAAGTGGAAACACCATGCACATTTAGATAGACTTATCTATAATTGGAACTAGGAGCCCCAACTTTGTGAGTTTCATTGTCTCCTACTTTAGGAGTTGATGCATTGCTGTGGTTTTTATTGGCCAAGTCAAAGTTGGCTTATTTGTTTGGAGTTGATAGCTCAACGTTTAAAAAGTCGACATATCACCATGTTTGTTAGCTAGTTTGGAGGTTTAAGTGTTTGTGTTGTCCCCTTTAGTTTGTTTGTAACTCCTAGGGGTATCATTTTGTCCTTTTGATTGTTAGCGTTGCTTCATGTCCTCATGATTTGAACTTATTGTAATACCTGGGGTTTGCCCCTTGTTTTGTTGTTTTTTCTTTTGGAATATATTTACCACTTTCCGAAAAAAAAAAAAAAAAAAAAAAAACCATGGCTAAATGGAATAAGATTAGGGTAACCAAGTAATGAGGCCGTAAGGCAGAGATGTCAACCAGGCAGTCGTAAGGCATAGACATTCTAGGCCAACGACACTTGTGATGCGAACCTCAATAGACTAGCAATGAGACCCAACAACAAAGATTGAATATCTTCCCAAGAAAGCTAAAAATCAGATTGTTGTAAAAGTGAACCTGTGACCCAACGCCTATAAAGAGACGCAAACTACAGGTATTCCAATTAGTGAACTTGAGACCCAACGTCTATAAAGAGACGCAAACCACAGGTATTCTTAGTTTTGAACGCCACAAGGTGAAAACCTTGATAAGTTCTGGAAGTTCAATGAAGAACCAAGAAGAAGGAGTAAAAAACTCACTTTTTATCAATTTATCAAATCTGTCCATTACAAAAGATAAGCAAGGATATATATAGGCTTGGAACATCCCTCCAACCATAGGAATAAATGCAAGTAGTTGGAACAACCCTCCAACCATAGGAAATAATGCATTCACGTTTTTTTAGCAAAGGCTAGTACAAAAAAGTAGTTTAACTCATTAAATGCACTTAAAAAACTCTCAACTACTATCTATAAAACATATATAGCTATATCTTAGAGGTTATATTCAGTCCACATCTTCACATGCATGAATTAAATTGACATAGTCTTCATTTCCCTTTGGGCCACTCTTAGGAATGCTAAAATCAGCCCAAATTTCTTGAATCAGCCCATTGAAAGCTTCTTTGATCTTTTTGGACCTTGCTTTTGTAACTGGCCCATTTGGAACATGCAATGGATCTTGTAATGGCCCATGTTGATTCTCATCATTCCCCCTCTCTTCAAAAGGATTCGACCTCGAATCTTCACCTGCATCAAACAGAGAAAGATCAGAAACATTGAATGTAGCACTAATGTTATACTCACCTGGAAGATCTAACTTGTATGCATTATCATTGATTCTTTCAAGGACTTGAAATGGACCATCCCCTCAAGGTTGTAGCTTAGACCGCCTACGTGCTGGGAATCTTTCCTTCCTCATATGCACCCAAACCCAATCACCCGGTTCAAAGATGACTTGTCTACGGCCCTTGTTGGCTTTGGTCGCATATTGCTCATTTTTCTTCTCTATTTGTTGCCGAACACTTTCATGGAGCCTTTTCACCATTTCAGCCTTCTTGTGTCCATCCAAACTCGCCCTGATGAGAACATGGCGGCTAGCACAAGGTGGAATGCGGACCCGAACCACGTGCCAATTGGTCCGGTTACAAGGGCTCGAGCAAAGCGGTTCAAGGACAATCTCAATGGGATGGTTCAACAAATTTGGGTTGAGACTAATTTGAGTGGCCCAAAGGAGGATACTAGTGATCCACAAGGCTGGGTGTCCATGATTCAAGCTCTAGAATAAATTATAGGCTTGCATGCCAACTTAAGAACTTTTTCATATTTGTTAGTTTGTTTTTTATTTTAGTTTTGGAGTGAATTATATTGGGCTATAATATTCCGTAGGTTTAAAAGGGCCCAACTTTAAGGCTCAGCTATTTTAACAGTTTTAGGGTTTGTAATATTCAGTTTTTGATCATTAATAATATTGTGAGAGTTTTCTCTTTGGTTCTTTGAAGAACTATTCGAACTTATCAGATTTACTCTGTGGCGTTCATACCTTGACTTATCAATCGAGTTTTCCATCCTTGATTGTGGCGTCTCCATCCTTTATACCAAGGTTCGCATCTGTTATAGGTGTTGGGTCGCGGTTTCCATTGAATCTGACAGTAGAACGGTCCGAGACATTAAACGTGTTACGGGTTTCGTCACAGTATTGGCGGGATTCGTATCAGTTGGTATCAGAGCACAGTTCTAGTCTCAGGTTTATCATATCTTTTTCGTTTCTGTTCTTATTCGTTTCTTCTGGTTCTGTTCGTATTCGTTTTTGTTTCTCTTCGTTTTCTTATTCGTTCTCGTTTTTGAACCGTATAAAAAAAAAAAAAAAAAAGTGTTCGATTACGATCTGGAATTTTGTGTTTAGGGTTTGCGAATCTGATCTGTGATTTGCTCTTGTTACTTCGTGTTTGTTCATTCTCGTGATCGTTGTTATTGTGGTTTTTTTTTCTTCTTGGAATTAGGGTTTCTGAATCAGATACGTGAACTGTGAAGTCTGCCTGATTATTCAAGAAAAAAAAATACAAAAAAAAGAAAAAAAAAAGAGGAAAAAAAAAAAAAAAAAGAAAAGAAAAGAAAAGAAGAGAAGAGAAGAGATCTGTAGGGGAGGAAAAAAAAAAAAAAAAAAAAAGTACAAAAACTCGGCTTAAAATTTTATTTTTGTTTTGCGATATTTGGGGTCTAAGGAGTCCGAATCTGACCTTACTCCATAGTGTGAAAATTTTTTTCCGAAAATTCCATTTTTTGTGCTTTTGGAAACCTAGCCATCCGCGTTCGTTTTTTTCGTCGTGCTTTCAGCTTCCAAATTTGATTGGTCTAGTTTGGGTGTGGATTGTTACTGAGAAATTCTGGTCATTGTTTGAACAGTTTCATAAGAACCGAGTGAGAATTACTACGAGTGGAAAAAGGCAAGAGTGGTGAGCACATAAAAGGGTAAAAGCCAAATTGATTTTCAGTTTAAACACGAGTGAACTTGAGTGATACATCCTAGTTGAGTGAAACACATGAGCGAGAGTTGTGAGGTCCTATATATTTTTTTTATCTAATCTTTGTTTTGTAGCGAAATATGGCCCATAAAGACAAAAACATTGCCGGGGAGGTTTCGGGAGAGACTGATCAGAAACTACTATTGGAGGCATTAATGGGTGAAATGAGGAGGGTATTGAGGACAGAAATGGATCAAGTCCATGAACGGTTAGATAGAGTAGAGAATGCACGTGTGGAGCAGCCACAAAACAATGCTCCTCATGGACGTAGAAGAGAGAGAGTTCAACCGAGGGCAGTGAGAGTTGAAGAAGAGGAGTATTTTTGGGAAGACTTTGACGAAGAAAATGATCAGGAGTCAATAGATAATCATAGGAGATATGGTGGTCGGGGTATAGAAGTTAGGTTTAGAGAAGCTAGGAACCGGGAAGATAATAATTTGGGTAGTATTAAGATGAAGATTCCTTCGTTTCAAGGGAAGAATGATCCGGAAGCCTATCTAGAATGGGAGAAGAAGGTAGAATTAGTATTTGATTGCCACCATTACTCTGAGGCTAAGAAGGTAAAACTTGCTGCCATTGAATTTTCTGATTATGCTATCATTTGGTGGGATCAATTGGTGTTGAATAGGAGAAGAAATAGGGAGCGTCCAATAGAGACGTGGGAGGATATGAAAACTGTGATGAGGAAGCGGTTCGTTCCAAGCTATTATTACCGAGAGTTGTACAACAAGTTGCAAAGTTTGAGGCAAGGTAATAGGAGTGTGGAAGAATATTATAAGGAGATGGAAGTAGCTATGATTCGAGCGAATGTAGAGGAAGATCGAGAGGCTACAATGGCTAGATTCTTAGTTGGGTTGAATCGGGAAATTGCCAATGCAGTGGAATTGCAACACTATGTTGAGTTGGAGGATATGGTACACATGGCTATTAAAATTGAGAATCAACTCAAGAGGAGGGGCAGCAGCACACGTCCAAGCCAAAATCCAAGCCAAAATTCCAATACATCCGCTTGGAAACCAAATAATTGGAAAAGAGATGAGAAGCAGCCTTTGGTGAAGCCAAAAACTGAGCAAAAACAAGAAGTGACCAGCCATGGAAATCAAGGTAAATCTGATTCTTCTACTTCTAGAAATCGTGACATTAAGTGTTTTAAATGCCAAGGCAGGGGACATATAGCAAGTCAATGTCCAAATAAGCGGGTTATGGTGATGCGAGACAATGGTGAGATTGAAACCGAAGATGAAGATGACAATGAATCTGTGCCACCATTGGAGGATGCCGATGATGAAGAGTACGCTGCCCAAGGGGATTTGTTAGTGGCAAGGAGAGCTCTAAATATGCAAGTTAAAGAAGATGATGAGGTGCAACGGGAGAACATTTTTCATACGAGATGTCATGTCAAAGATAAGGTGTGTAGTATGATCATCGATGGGGGGAGTTGCACTAACGTTGCTAGCACAACTTTGGTGGAGAAATTAGGGCTGCCAACAATCAAGCATCCACGGCCTTATAAATTGCAATGGCTCAATGATAGTGGAGAAGTAAGGGTGACTAAACAAGTAATAGTTCCTTTTCGTATTGGGAGATATGAAGATGAAGTTTTGAGTGATGTGGTTCCGATGCAAGCTGGACACTTGTTGTTAGGGAGGCCATGGCAATTTGATCGACGTGTTAAGCATGATGGTTTCACAAATAAATACTCGTTCGTGCTTAATCAAAGGACAATCACCTTAGTGCCTTTGACACCGAAGCAAGTTTATGAAGATCAAGTGAGGTTGCAAAGGGAGAGTGATCAAAAGAAAGAGAGTGAACAAAAGAAAAGGAGTGAGAAAAATGAGAGGGAAAAAGAAAAGAAAAATGCAGCCATTGAGGGAAAATTAGAGGGAAACCAAAAAAAGAATTTTTATGCAAAAGCGAGTGAGATCAAACGAGCGTTGTTTTCAAATCAGCCTATGATTGTACTTTTGTACAAAGAGGCATTTTTAAACACTAACCAAATTGACTCCTCTTTGCCTAGTTCTGTTGTTTCTCTTTTGCAGGAGTTTGGTGATATCTTTCCCGAGGAGGTTCCACATGGTTTACCCCCTATTCGAGGGATTGAACATCAAATTGATTTCGTGCCCGGTGCTACCATTCCAAACCGACCAGCCTATAGAAGCAATCCTGAGGAGACAAAGGAGCTACAAAAGCAGGTTAGTGAGTTGATGGAAAAGGGGTACGTAAGAGAAAGTATGAGTCCATGCGCCGTTCCGGTGATTTTGGTTCCTAAGAAGGATGGGACGTGGAGAATGTGCGTTGATTGCCGAGCCGTCAACAACATAACGGTAAAGTATCGACACCCTATTCCTCGCTTAGATGATATGTTAGATGAGTTGCATGGTTCTTGTATATTTTCTAAGATTGATTTGAAAAGTGGGTATCATCAAATTAGAATGAAAGAAGGTGATGAATGGAAAACTGCATTTAAAACAAAATATGGGTTGTATGAATGGTTAGTTATGCCTTTTGGATTAACTAATGCTCCTAGTACTTTTATGAGATTGATGAACCATGTTTTGCGTGCTTTCATTGGAAAATTTGTAGTTGTTTATTTTGATGATATCCTGATTTATAGCAAAAACTTGGAAGAGCATTTGAAGCATTTAAAACTTGTGTTAGATGTGCTTAGAAATGAAAAGTTGTTTGCTAACCTAAAGAAGTGCACTTTTTGCACCGATAAGCTTGTGTTTCTTGGTTTTGTTGTGTGTGCACAAGGAATACAGGTTGATGAAGAAAAGATTCGTGCTATCCAAGAATGGCCAAGCCCATCTAGTGTAAGTAATGTGCGAAGATTTCATGGACTTGCTAGTTTTTACAGGAGGTTCGTGAAAGACTTCAGTAATATAGCTGCACCGATAACCGAAGTCATCAAGAAAAATATTGGGTTCAAATGGGGGGAAGAGCAAGAGAAGGCATTTCAATTACTCAAGGAGAAGTTAACTCATGCACCTTTACTTGCTTTACCTAACTTTACAAAAACTTTTGAAATTGAATGTGATGCTTCAGGTTTAGGTATTGGCGCCGTGCTTATGCAAGAAGGGAGACCGATTGCATATTTTAGTGAGAAGTTAAGTGGGGCTGCCTTGAACTATCCCACGTATGACAAAGAGATGTATGCATTGGTTCGAGCTTTGGAGACATGGCAGCATTATTTGTGGCCTAAAGAGTTTGTGATTCACACCGATCATGAGTCTTTAAAGCACCTTAAAGTCCAACACAAGCTGAACAAGAGGCATGCACGATGGGTTGAATTCATTGAGACGTTTCCATACGTCATTCGATATAAACAAGGTAAGGAGAACATCGTTGCCGATGCACTTTCTCGAAGGTACATTCTAATCTCCACTCTTGATGCTAAGATTCTTGGTTTTGAGCATATTAAAGAATTATATCCTTTAGACCTAGATTTTAGTGAAGAGTTTGAATCTTGTGCAAAAATTGCCCATAATAAATTCTATAGGCATGAGGGGTTTTTATTTCGAGAAAATAAATTGTGCATTCCAAATTGTTCTGTGAGAGAGTTGCTTGTGAGAGAGTCACATGGGGGAGGGTTAATGGGACATTTTGGGGTAGTTAAAACATTAGCCGTTTTGCAAGAACACTTCTATTGGCCACGCATGAAACAAGATGTTGAGAGGATTTGTGGTAGATGTGTCACATGTAGGCGAGCGAAATCTAGAGTACAACCCCATGGCTTATACACACCGCTTCCAATTCCTAGTGAACCATGGATTGATATTTCAATGGATTTTGTGTTAGGTTTACCTAGGACTAAACACGGTCGAGACTCAATTTTTGTGGTTGTGGATAGATTTTCCAAGATGGCACATTTTATTC
>CM066984.1:48328099-48333099 GCA_033977485.1 Hydrangea macrophylla | reverse complement strand
CAGAATCAGTGGCCAACGTATCAATAAGTCCTTCACTAGCCCAAAGTCGATCAGTAACGGTTGTGATAAGGGAAAAAGGAAGCTTCCTACCGAGAAACCGGCCAACCAAGGAATTCGTCCATTCATCTTTCCCAGCTACAGTTAAGTCCTTTGGAATTTTCAGAACAAGATTATCTTCAGTCCCTCCATGGTCCACAAACTCCAAATTAAAATCGTTGCTACAAACTGTGGATCCGTGAGTGATTTCCAAATTTGATCCCAGCTCAATTTGGGCTAAACTGCCATTCTGACCCTCAGTTTTAAATAATCCAGCCCATGATTTACTTTGGGTCCCACCAGCAACATTGGGCACCTTCCCTTGAGTAACCTCCAATTGATAAAGATCAAACTTGTCCGGATTAGCAATGGCTAGCTCATCAATTTGTCCGTTAATAAGAGAAAAAGTCTTAGCGGGATTGGACATGCAACCGGGGTCCCCAAAATTGTGGCCTACTTGGAGCGGCAGGGCTTGGGTCCCACAATCATCAGGAGTCAAACTGGGTGCTGACGTTTGGGCCCCACCACCTTCAACGTTCATCGGATTAATAAGATTTTGTCTAGGGAGCAATTGAAGCGCGTGGGCTCCACTTGGTATTGCCGATTTGACATCAAGAGGAGTTGTCTTGTCTTGAATAGCAGCAAGGACAGCATCATTAGGCTGAAACGGAGTGGACGTGCACGCGGGGTCCACCAGATCGTGGCCAGCTAGGAGCCTCAACGGCAGGGTA
Organism: Hydrangea macrophylla; assembly: GCA_033977485.1. Taxonomy (NCBI): domain Eukaryota; kingdom Viridiplantae; phylum Streptophyta; class Magnoliopsida; order Cornales; family Hydrangeaceae; genus Hydrangea; species Hydrangea macrophylla. The sequence continues at coordinate 48,332,332 of CM066984.1, read as the reverse complement.
ATGGGATCCGTAAGAGAAGGGCACGTGGCTCCGAAGGCTGTGACTTGCGTAGCATTTAAATGGAAATGACTTACCATCAGGGCATGGGTCCCACAGTCATCAAACTGCGTAGCATTATCACAGTGTGACGCCTGGGCCCCACCTCCTTCAATGGTCCTCTGATTTAGCGTGTACCTCGCCTGGGCCCCACCACTTTCAACATTCCTCTGGCTTTGCGCAGCTTGTGTACCCTGATCCTGAATAGGGCTATAAATAATGGGGCCTACTGCCCTTGTAAAGACCGGATGAAAATAGTGGGACCCGGGAGCATCCTTCACGTGCTGGTCCTCAGCTACTGCCCTTGACAACGCATGGGACCCATTCTCAAAAAGATGACCGTTGTGTAAAGCAACGCTTGTTTTGTGGCAATTTTGATTCGGCAATGAAGTTTCAGTGGGCCCCTTCGTGATGGTATTGACCCCACGGTTTTCATTAAAGTTTTGGACACCATCATTCGCATGGGTCCCACTAGTATGTTCATGACCAGAGGAACAAACAGTTCCACTTAGAGACGCCAGGGCCCCACCAACTTGAACATGCACCGGATCATTTGAACAAGCAATCTTACATTGTGATCCCTGGGCCCCACCACCTGCAGTGTACCCCAAACTTTGCGTGTTCCCCTTTTCAAAAATGACAACTTTAGCCGGATATTGGGGCTTTTCGCTGCATAGTGTACCCACATTATGACCGTTACTCAGACTTTGCCTAGGATACTGTTGATGCGCGTGGGTTCCATTGGGTGTCTTATCCGCATATCCTTGAGCACCTTCCTCAGTATTGGGCGCGTGAACCTTAGCTTGAGAGGTAGCACCTTGCGTGCCAAGCTGAAGAAAATCAGCTTTTTGATTTGCCACCACGTGACCACTGGATGCAACAGGCGGCCCAGTAAGCAAAGGCGCGTCGCAACCACTCCCAGTCACCAACATCTCGTGGTTCTCATCTTGGAAACAAGACAGATCAAAATGACCAAACCTATCACTTGCAGGGACCTTATCTTCAACAACTTTAGGGTATTCAAGAATTTGAACAGCCTCAAATCCTTGAGTAACAGCGCCACTATGGACATGAACTTTAGGATAATGGCCATTTTTAAATACCCCAAGCATAGGAGAAGAGGTATCCAGTGTATTACTTACCTGAGTATCACTCGAGAGATCTACAAGAGTAGCAGCAACTTTAAGCTTATCATTATGTTGGATTACCTGGACCTCATCCAGAGGCTCAGGGATCATAAAGGGAGAATTTTCCTGAGAATCAACAGAAAGCCTATCAACAAAAGAAGAGCCTTGATCTTGGTCTCCCTCACATTTGATAGAAACTGTAGGGATCTCATAATTGTTTGTAATAGCTTCAATGGGATTCATTACAGAAGCTCCGGCAGCCCTTCTTTGATACTTCCCTTTCACCAGCAACCTCTCCACCAATGATTCAGACTTGGCCTTGTGAAGTTTAGGGACCCTAGGTTGGTTACCTTCTTCATCAGATTCAAATTCAAACTCACAATCCGTAGACTTATCATCCAAGTTGGATGTGGGAAGAACTGAAATAAATTCAATAAGCTCTCTAAATGGCAGTTTAGAAGGAGATTGAGAAATGAGATTAAGTTTATCTCTCTTCCTAGGAGTAGGGAAGAGCTTTTCCTTCCTTTTCTTAGCACTAGCACTCGGAACCACCACCCATGGGGGGTCAGCCCTCACCATCCTAGTCTCCCTTCACATTTCTAGAGAGAAGGGAGATGCATATAATTTCTCTTTTCTCAAAATATCAAGCACACAATGCAAATGTTCAATATGATCATCTAAGCTCTTGCTATACACCAATATATCATCAAAGTATACCACAACAAATTTGCCTATGAACTCACACAAAGTATGGTTCATTAACCTCATGAATGTACTTGGTGCATTAGTTAAGCCAAAAGGCATTACCAACCACTCATACAATCCATATTTGGTTTTAAAGGCTGTTTTCCATTCATCACCCTCTTTCATCCTAATCAGATGGTAACCACTTTTAAGATCAATTTTTGTGAAAAGACATGAACCATGTAATTCATCCAACATATCATCTAACCTAGGAATGGGATGTCTATACTTTACCGTGATGTTGTTGATAGCCCGGCAATCAACACACATTCTCCAAGTTCCATCCTTCTTAGGCACAAGTAAAATGAGGATTCTAGAGAGAGGAGCTCCCACTTCTCTCTAGGATTCTAAGAGTTTCAAGTATGGGTAAGAGAGAGAGGATTAAAAGATCCCCATCCCATTCTAACTCAAAACCTACACTCTCATTAAGTGAACTAAAAGAGGTTGTTGCTACTGTAAATGCACATTCTGTTGCAAATGAGGGGCTGTTAGATAGTGATCAAGATGAAGAGCTTGGGTTTGGCTCTCTTCAAGACTCTTGTGAGCTTGCAAAGGAGAAAAGAAGATTAGTATCCACAAGTGCCAAGCTACCATTTGTTGAAGTTCATGGTGATGTGCTTCATGGAAGAGACCAAGTCGATATTGCTAATACCCATATAGCTGGTACAGACCCTTATGGAGCTGTTAAAGACAACCTTGAGGGGCCTTTGAATGCCTCTCTGTTTCAAACCCCCTCTTGTGCACTCTCAAGCAAAAGAGATATTTCTTGGGTCAATTCCATCAAAGATAGATTTTCAAGAGTTTCTGAGGGTCAGTTGAATTGCAATGGCCTTGATTCAACTAAATCTAGTGTCCCTCTTGCAAGTCAGGGTGCTGTCTCTCATGGCCATCCCAGTGATTTTGAAAGTTTCTTGCTAGATGTGTTACACACCGAGTCTACTCCTTGTTCTTATGCACAACCTAAGGCCACTCCTAGTCAAATTCAGTGTGCTTCCCAGGAAAAAGTTTGTTCAGACTTGCTAGAATGCCCTCTTTCAAAAGTTTCCCAGGGTACTGTTCATCCACCCCCCCAGCCTGAGCCTAGTAAGGCTGGGAAATTCCTCATGGATGGGTTACAAGCTGATAGGGTGGGAGACCATCCATTGTCTACAAATTTGATCTGTAAAAGCCAAGGGGAAGAAGTTGTAGGGCCCATGGTTGATCAGCAAAATTCGTCGTCTCGTGGCCCAATGTTGTTTGCCGTAGAGGATAGGGGCACCCCCTCCAACGGCTCCTTTTCCAGCTCAAAGAATGGTTGCTCGTATAGCCTTGCTGACAAGGCTGACACTCTTTTATTGTCGCAGTATTTACCACATGTTCCAAACAATCCCCATGATGTCCACTTTCCAGCGAGGATTATAGACACCAGCCCCGCACAACAGACCGCATTTAAAGTGCCCACTCCCTTGGCCCCACAATGTCTGAATAAAGCCTCAATTTTGGGGAGGGAAACACGTGCTATGTGCCCCAGCGCCCATATCTCTCGTGGGCCCCTTGATGAACCGCTCCAGCCTTTAGTGCCACTACACGGTCAACGGCTAGAATTTGGAGCTGCTCCACATGATGCAGACATGTGTCCCTCTCTTGAAAAGAATTATGTGAGTAGTTATGGTAATGTGTCTGGTGGCCCCCAGCAGTCCGAGCTAGCCCACACGCAAAGTCCTTCCGTGGGCCCTCGTCCAGCAACTATTGATAATATTCGGGATGGACCTTGTCCTCTACTCGCGGTGGGCCCCCAAGATCCTCTAATGTCTATGGCTTTCCCCCCTGGCCAACCTGTGGGGCTTGTTCAAATGGGAGGTAAATGTGGAGATAAAATTGGTTTTTGTCCTCCTATTGAGGATCTGGATGAGACTCCAGTTCATGAGATTAATTTGAAAGCTGTCACAGACAACGGTTCTAAGAAAAAATTTAACGAATTGTTTGGTTCCTCCCGAGACATTGCTACTCAAGTAGTTAGTGAGGTCCCTAATATTACGAGCGCAAATTCTAATGTCGATTTTCCTTTGGCTTTTGTTCCTCATGGAACGAGATCGGAAAATCTGATTCTTCAAGTCCCGAAAGTGTTAATAGATGAAGGCAGTAACGAGTGGGGCACTACTCTAGTTGGCTATTTCATTGGAAAAGGGCTTCCCTACTCTCTTGTTACCTCTGCTACAGAACGGTTATGGGCTAACTATGGCTTCTTTGATACACTAGCTACGGACTCGGGAATTTTTTTCTTCACTTTCCCTGGTGAGACTCAGAGAGATGAGGTTCTTGAAGGGGGACCGTGGTACATCGCGGG
>CM066984.1:48193099-48323099 GCA_033977485.1 Hydrangea macrophylla | reverse complement strand
TTCTAAGGAAATCCTGAGAAGAAAGAAGAAGGATGCATTAATTACTGCTATTCCAACAATGAAGGCTGCTATTCAAGAGTCTGCCTCCTACAATGCTTCTGTTGGTTTTTTGAAGGAGGATGAGCATATAATTGCTACTGAATTTGGTAATGCAGAGAAGAATATTGGCCTTCATCCTTGCTCTGAAGTTGAGGATGAAGAAGATGGCTTGCCAGTTGATCATCCACTCAAGGTTGGGTATGAAGCTTCTCAGAGAATTAACTCAAAACTTATTGATGAGAATACTCTCCTTCGACATATGATTGCTGAAATGAGAAATAGCATAGAAGAGGAGCTTAAACCTCCACCCACTGATGTTCATCCTCGGGAATCCTCCTCTCGTAGGGGGTCATCTCAGGTTGGAAGAAATCTTTTTCATAATAATGGAAAGAGGGGAGGATCAAAGTCCTTGAATAGTAGTAGAACAGCTTGGAAAGACACCCAACTCGAAGCTTTTGACATTTGTCCGGGTGCAAGCTTTAGCAGCTCTGATCAAGAGGATGGTGAGGATTTGGGAGTTGATTTGAGACTTACAACCAATGTTCCAGATATTGATCAGAGTAGTTCCTCAGTTGTTCTTCAACAAGCTGACTTTCCGGATCTAACTCATTCAAACCCTAACCCTACTGGTAAAAACCCTAAAACTGGTATAAACCCCAATAGTTTGGCCTTCAATAACTTTTCAAAACCATTGTTTGATCTGTCCACATCCCCCAGTACACACTCCAATGTGTTTCAGGCGAGTGAGATTAGTGTAAAGCCCAACGGTAACAATGTGGGTAGCCATACTCATTTACGTACTGCTAACAGTGAGCACATGGGCTCTACCAGCTTTTCCGCCATTTCCGGTTGCTTGTTGACTAATATGTCGGATGCTAAGCCACGTGGTGTTCCTGTTGAATCCCCCTTACACGCTACCTTATGTTTTCCAGCTGGGAAAAGCTCTGCAGCTGATCAGAACTTAGTTCTTGGCTTGACGGTTTGCCCAGCTAAGTTAGGTTCTGGCGCCGAGAACCTTCATTCATAGACTCACGTAGGCTCTGCCGACAGTCACATGGTTTGTGATGCTTTTTCCTGAGAATCCGGAAACTTGTCTCGGCATGACCTTAAGAGCATGATGCAAGTTACAAATATCCAAGGTAGTGCTTGCCACGTGGCAACACCCTCACCAAATGTTCAAATGCCAACCACTTTGTCATTACATGACCCTGCTGGCCATCTATTTACGCATACCTGCTTGAGTGGTAATGAGGATGTTTATACCACTAATCAAGAGAATGCTACCATCCCATCACAACACATAACCACGGCTCCTCTTCCTAAGGCTGGAGTTGTTACAAAAGGTTCTTGCACAGCCCCACTCCAGTCTGATACCCAAGTGAACCCTACCTACTGTGAGGCATTGAAGACTAAATTACATAGTGATAACTCTGCTACGGCTAACTCCTCTGCAAAGCACATCCAAGAGACAAGCTGGGTTTCCCTATTGCAACCTAAAATAGCTACAGAGTTTAAAGTCCATTATATCAAGCACCAGAGAGATATGGCCAGAATTCAAATTAGGGTGCCTAGGATATTGACAGATCAAGGCAGCAAAGCTTGGGAGTACACTCTTGTGGGGCACTTCATAGGTAAGAAGCTTCCCTACTCTTTGGTGAAATCTGCATCCTCTAGACTTTGGGGTAAATTGGGACTTGAAGATATGTTAGCTATGGAATCAGGCTACTTCTTCTTCAGATTCAATTCCCAAGATGAAAGTGCTGCAGTGCTGGAAGGGGGACCTTGGTACATAGCTGGGCAGCCCATAATTCTGAGAAATTGGCAACCAGGATTGGAACTAACTAAGGCAAAACAGTCTACTATCCCTATTTGGGTTAACATTTACAATATCCCCCTCGAGTACTGGAATCCTGAAGGACTTAGCTTCATAGCTAGTGCAATCGGAAAGCCCCTACATGTCCATAGGATGACTGCTTCATGTCGACGGATTGACTATGCGAGAATGTGTGTGGAAGTTGATGCAGAATTTGACCTGATAAAGGAATTTGATATAGAAGTTGAGGACCTCGACTATGGAGGAGTGAAGTTGATTACCGTCAAGGTCGATTACCAATGGAACCCCATTCGATGTGCCAAATGCAAGACATTTGGTCATGATTGCAATAGAGTTCTTAGACCACATTCTAGCCATAAGACCTCCGCTGATTCTATTAACCAGATCTCCAATGATCAATTTATTGGTGTTTGGAAGACCAAAGGGAAAGGTAAGAACACTACTGAGCTGGATTCTTTACACTGCCCTTCCTCTTCTACTGAAACTGTGATCACTCAACCTATTGATACTACCCAAAGGCTGCATCCCCAACAATCAGAGGTACGTGGGAATACTATAGGAATGTTCCATCCAGACACTAAGGAAACAATTGTGAGCAACCAATTCGTTGTGCTGAAGGATGATGAGAGTGATCTGAGTATTAATATAGATCCTAATGAACATGCTGACCCTAATGAAGCTACTCATACTCCTGATACTACAACATTGGCCGTCAATAACACTGCCCAAGAGGATGACTATCATGAGGAGCATGTCAATCATACTCCTGAAAAGATAGATACTTCTATTAACCAAGGTACCAACGTGAACACTGAAACACAAGAAGGACTGGAAGACACCAACTTACAAGATTCAGAGGCCACCACTAGTCCAATGGACCATATGATACAGGATATAAATCACGGGGTCGCAAACTCTCAAATTGGGTACTCCAATTCTTTCTTCAAAATCCCAACCTCCAACGAGGCCTCAAGTGATGAGGAAGATCATTTAGTGCAGGTGCCTTCGCTAAAGAAGTATTTGGAACCTCCTAGCACTAAGGTTTCTCCAGGTCATTCCAATAAGCAGAAGAACAAATCCGGGGGTTCTTCAGGTAAGAAAAAGAACAATTCTAAACGTCGTTAATGATTATTAGTTGCTGGAACATTCGTGGTCTTAATCAGGCCATGAAACAACAAGAAATTTCTAAAATTGTTTTTACTCAAAAAATTGATGTTATGGGTATTGTTGAAACCAAAGTGAGAATGCCCAATCAAGACAAAATTCAAAGGACCATGCTTCCTAATTGGTCTTTTATCACTAATAGCCAACCGAATTCTGTGGATAGAATCTGGGTTGGCTGGAACCCTAATAAAGTCATCTTAACTGTTTTACATTGTACTAGGCAAGTTATCCATCTTAAAATTGAATCTCTAGACCAATTGCAGTCTTTTGAAGCTTCTTTTATTTCTGGCTCTAACACTATTCAAGGTAGGAGGCCCCTTTGGTCTACCTTGAGAAATATTGCAGCTTCTATTGGTGATATCCCTTGGATTAGTCTTGGGGACTTTAACTCCGTCTTAAATTCTAATGAAATTTTTGAGGGCAATCCAGGGAGAGACCAAGGAGTTGTGGAATTTAATGATCTTGTGAATGCTACTTGTCTTGTAGACCTTAGGTTTATAGGTATCTTTTTCTCTTGGTGTAACCGGCAATTTGACTCAGTTCATTTTACTAAAAGAAAGTTGGACAGAGCGCTCGTTAATCCAAGATGGATGGACTTGTTCCCCTTAGCTTATGCAGATTTTCCCCCCTCTGGTATAGTCAACGTTTCTCCATCTGCTGAACGGAAAGGTAAACCTTTTAAGTTTTACAATTATTGGACAGAATTGGAAAAATTTAATGAAACTGTCAGCACTTCTTGGGCCAGACACATAGAAGGCACTTTCCAATTTCAATTATTTCACAGCTTAAGGAACCTTAAAGGTGCCCTTAAAACTCTTACTAAGGATTCCTTAGGTAAAGAGAGAATTTTAGCTAATAAAGCTAGGGAAGACCTTTGGCTTTGTCAAAGGAACCTAGATGAAAAACCAGGTGACACTTCCCTTAGAATACTTGAAAAAGATCTTATGCAAGTTTTTTTAAAAGCCATTCATTTTGAAGAAGAGATGCTTAGGCAGAAATCTAGAATTCAATGGCTTGATGCCGGGGATAAGAACACTTCTTACTTTCATAATGCTGTTAAAAACCGAAGGAACCACAAACGTATTGTGTCCCTTATTAAACCTGATGGTACCAAGACCACTAATGAAGGGGAAGCCAAAATTGAAGCGATTAGATATTTTAAATCCATGCTTGGCACCTCAGCGGCTAACCCCTATCCTGGTATTAGTGAATTGAGAAAGATCACCCATAAGCGTATACCTACGGAATCAGCTAACAGCATGGATGACATCCCTAGTGATGATGACATTAAGGAAGCCCTCCTTAGTATCCATAGTAATAAAGCTCCGGGTCCTGACGGTTATAATGCTCATTTTTTAAAGAAAACATAGACTACTACCGGACCTTTAGTTACTAAAGCTGTCAAAGAATTTTTTACTTCGGGCCAACTGTTAACTGAGTCCAATGCTACACTTATTGCTCTTATACCTAAGATTCCCAATCCTTCTAAGATGAGTGATTTTAGGCCTATCTCATGTTGTAACACAGTTTACAAATGCATATCTAAAATTATATCCAAGAGACTTCAAAAAGTTTTACCTTCTCTGGTGGATAATGCCCTATCTGCTTTTATCAAAGGGAGGAAAATCAGTGACAATGTTCTTCTTGCCCAGGATCTTATGAGGGACTATCATAAGCCTTCTGGTCATCTTAGAGTTGCGGCAAAGGTTGACCTTATATATGAAAGCTTATGATAGTGTTAATTGGGAATTTTTACTTGATCTCCTTGATGTTCTTGGTTTTCCGCCTAGGATGCAAGGGTGGATTAGAGCATGTATTACTAGTCCAAAGTACTCTATTAATTTTAATGGAGAGTCGGTAGGGTATTTTGAGGGTGCTAAAGGCCTTAGACAAGGTGATCCTATGTCACCTTACCTTTTTGTTCTTGTCATGGATACCCTTAGCCAATTGATTCAAAATAACATCCAGAGGTCCCCTCACTTTAAATACCATTGGCGTTGTGATAAACTTAAAATTTCTCACCTTTGTTTTGCTGATGACCTTCTGTTATTTTTCAATGGTGATGAACTGTCTGCGACTGTTATGAAAAATTCCTTAGATCAATTTTATACCTTCACTGGCATGCAAGCTAATGCTAACAAAAGCTGTTTGTTTATTTCAGGAATAGAGGGGAGCACTTCCAATGCTATTTGCCTTAATCTCCCTTTTACCCTTGGGTCCCTCCCTATGAAGTACCTTTGTGTTCCTTTGATCACCACCAGACTTAAAAAAGGAGACTGTGAAGATCTCATCCAGAAAATCACCTCTAGAATCACTTCTTGGACTTCTCAATTCCTTTCTTATGCTGGCAGACTCCAACTTATCCAATCGGTTCTTGCTTTGGGCTGCCATGTTTATTCTTCCCAAAAGTGTCCTTAAGCATATAGATAGCTTAATGTGTAGATTCCTTTGGACAGGAGGAATTGAAAAAGGTCATGGTGCTAAAGTTGCTTGGGATGTAGTTTGTAGGCCTAAGAAGGAAGGGGGGCTGGGCCTTAAAAACCTTACTCAATTAAATTCTATCTTAAATCTTAAACATATCTGGGCCATTTTTACTTCTAAAAACAAGTCTCTTTGGGTGGACTGGATACACTCCTACATGCTGAAAGGAAAAAGTTTTTGGGAAGTCAAGACCCCATCCCAATGCTCCTGGTATTGGCGAAAGCTCCTTAAACTTAGGCCTATGGCTAGACCAATGCTTAGGCATAGAATTGGCAATGGGTGTGGTACCTTTCTTTGGTATGATAATTGGCATCCAATGGGGCCTATTTTGGTCAGAGTCGGGATGCGGGTCCAATATGATGCCGCCATCCCGTTAAATGCCAAAGTGTCCAATGTTATTGATGGTAATGCTTGGAAGTGGCCCCTTACAAACACTTGGGAATTAATGGAAATTAGAGACCAACTACATGCCTTACCTCTCCCTACTACCTCTAGAGATATGATTCAATGGTTACCTTCCCCTAATAATGAGTTCTCTTCTGCCAACACTTGGGATCATGTTCGCACTCATTATCCCAAAGTCCATTGGTATGGCCTCACTAGGTTCCCGGGTAATATCCCTCGCTATAGTTTTATCCTGTGGTTGGCTATTCTCCATAGATTATCCACACATGATAGAATCTATACATACACACCAGGACCTCTTGCCTGTGTGTTTTGTCACAAAAATTTGGAATCTCATGACCATTTATTCTTTAATTGCTTATATACTTCTTATGTGTGGCAGAGCGTTCTCAACAGGTTGGAAATCTCCTATTCCGCCCCCTCATGGGATGTTCTTGTGGACTGGGCAGCGAACAAGTGGAAAGGGAAGACCCCACAGCATGTTGTTCCTAAAATGTGCCTTGGTTTGGTCGTCTATAGCATTTGGAAAGAAAGAAATGCTAGAAGTTTTAAACTTGAAGTGAAGACTAAGGAAAGAATTTTACAAGACATTTGCCTACAAATTTCCTTACAAATACAAACTACTTGGAAGAATGATCCCCATCTTCCGCAGTACATTGCCAGATGGACCTTTACTCCATAGTGGGGGCATCCTCTAGGGTTACATGCTCCTCTGTTTTTGTCCTTTAAAGCTGTCTTGATGTAATTCTTGCTCCTTTTGTTGGTTTGATTGATGTGTTGATTTGTTCGGTTGGGCTTTCTCTAGGGTTAACTTAGATTTCCCCTTCCTTTGTTGCATTGTCTGGATGCATTTTTCCTGTGCGTATTGTATATCCTGGGGTATGCCCTTTGTACTTTGTACAGTGCCGTTTGGCTTTTTCGTTTAAATTAACCCTTTTTTCGAAAAAAAAAAAAAAAAAGTAGTTTAACTCATTAAATGCACTTAAAAACATGAACCAACTCTCAACTACTATCTATAAAATATATATAACTATATCTTAGAGGTTATATTCAGTCCACATCTTCACATGCATGAATTAAATTGACATAGTCTTCATTTCCCTTTGGGCCACTCTTAGGAATGCTAAAATCAGCCCAAATTTCTTGAATCAGCCCATTGAAAGCTTCTTTGATCTTTTTGGACCTTGCTCTTGTAATTGGCCCATTTGGAACATGCAATGGATCTTGTAATGGCCCATGTCATCAGTATGAGGAAACACGTGATCATTTATTTTTTGCATGCTCATTTTCTTCTTTTGTGTGGCAGGACCTGATGAATAGATGTGGGTTGCAATGGCAAGGTCAAAGATGGACAGACATTTTGGATTCAGCGGCTCAAAGGCTAAAAGGAAAGACAAGTCAACATGTGATACCTAAAATGTGTCTTGGAGTGGCAGTTTATGGTTTATGGAAAGAGAGAAACCATAGGTCATTCAGGCAAACATCCAATACTAAAGAAATACTTCTAAAGAGCCTTATTTCTCAAATTAATGCACAAATCAGGGTGAAGTGGAGTAACCATTCTAATTTTACTAGGATTATTTGTAATTGGACCTAATGGTCCTTGGGGTCTCGTTTGCTACCTTGTGCTATTTTTTTAGATAAGCCTTGGATGGTTGTGCTGCCTTCAAGTTGCTAGGTGTTTGCCGATGTATGATCGTTGTTGCTTTGCCCTCAAATTGTGTTTGTGTTTTTGTGTCTTGTAGGGCGGCAGGCACATGATTTTGAGTTTTTGTCGCTAGATTAGCTTCATGTCCTCATGTTTTGAGCTTTTTGTTTTATCCTGGGGTATGCCCCTTGTACATTTGTACATCCCTCCTTTTTGGAATATATTTACCATTTTCCGAAAAAAAAGTAATGGCCCATGTTGATTCTCATCAACTTGTGTCAGATGCATGCAAAGAGTTAGTAAGAGATTGGGCTTGTGGTCTAAAGATTAGATCGGTGATCCAAAGTAAGTCAAGGTTGTAGAGATTAAACCAGTGGTTCAAAGAGAAGTGTCGATTTGTTACAGATTAGACAAAGAGTCTAAAGTGATCAGTCCTTCGATGTTAGTTGTGTTTCCAAAGTACGAGTGTTGTTGTTGAACGTTTCCTAACGTACAAGTTACATTGAGATTTAGATTAAGCGAGACTTGAAGACAATGTTTGATGTGAACCGTGGAATTGATATTCCCACAATCAGATTGTAAATAACCCAGGAAAGCCAATATTCAAGCCACAATGATGATCTAGACCCGTTGAAATCCTATTTCAAGAACCCAGATTTGGTGTGAACGCCACAAAGGGAATGCCTTTGATAAGTTCGAATTGCTCAATCAAGAACAAGAAGAGAAAACTGAACTCTCTGAGAAGAATAATATTCATTCGCATAATCTGCTTTTTAAAAACTGCTACAAGAGTGTTTTATATCTAATAATCCTAGGGCCCAAAAGGCCTTCAATCAAAATAAAAGAAATGGGCTGGAGGTACTCAAGCCCAAAACAACATTTGGAACTTGTAAGGGGTCAGCTTTAAGACTCGGTCCATCATGGTGCCCATCATTCCCCCTCTCCTCAAAAGGATTCGACCTCGAATCGTCACCTGCATCAAATGGGGAAAGGTTAGAAACATTAAAAGTAGCCGAGATATTATACTCACTTGGAAGATCCACTTTATAAGTATTATCATTAATTTTCTCAAGGATTTGAAAAGGGCCATCTCCTCGAGGATGCAATTTAGTCCTTCTATGGGCAGGGAATCTTTCGTTGCGCATGTGAATCCAAACCCAAGCTCCTGGTTCAAAGATAACACGCTTACGCCCTTTGTTGGCTTGGGAAGCAAATTTTTCATTTTTTTTGTGCAATTTAAAGTCGTACCCTCTCATGAATTGACTTCACTAATTCAGCCTTCCTGTGTCCATCCAAACTACTCCTGTCATCAATAGGTAAAGGCATCAAATCTAAAGGAGTGAGTGGATTAAAACCATAAACAATTTCAAAAGGAGAATAAGAAGTAGTAGTGTGCATAGTCCTATTATATGCAAACTCTATGAATGGCAAACAATCCTCCCAGGTTTTTAAATTCTTTTGAATGACAGTGCGTAAGAGTTGAGTCAAGGTCCTGTTGACTACTTCAGTCTGTCCGTCAGTTTGTGGGTGACAAGTAGTGGAAAATAAAAGTTTGGTACCTAATTTTCCCCACAAAACCTTCCAAAAGTAGCTAAGAAATTTGACATCCCTATCAGAAACAATGCTCCTAGGTACACCATGGAGCCGCACTATTTCTTTGAAAAACAAATCAGCTATGTTTGTGGCATCATCTGTTTTATGGCATGGAATGAAATGTGCCATTTTACTAAATCTGTCCACTACCACAAAAATAGAATCTCTACCCCTCTTCGTTCTAGGCAGCCCCAAAACAAAGTCCATAGAAATGTCTACCCATGGCTCACTAGGGACAGGTAAGGGTGTATACAACCCATGTGGTAAAACCTTAGATTTGGCCTGTCTACATGTAATGCACCTACCACATATTCGAGTGACATCTCTTCTCATCCTAGGCCAAAAGAAATGTTCATGCAAAATTTCTAAGGTTTTCCTGACACCAAAATGTCCCATTAATCCCCCACCATGTGCCTCTCGCACCAACAATTCACGCATTGAACAATTTGGCACACACAATTTGTTTTCTTTAAATAGATAACCATCATGCTTGAAAAACTTACCAAATGCTGCTTTGTCACATGCCAGATACACCTCAGGAAAATTAGTGTCATCGGCATACATTTCTTTCACATATTCAAACCCAAGCAATTTAGCACTCATAGAAGTAAGAAGTACATACCTTCGTGATAAAGCATCAGCAACAGTATTTTCCTTACCTTGCTTGTAACGGATGACATAAGGAAAAGTCTCGATGTACTCCATCCATCTAGCATGTCTCTTATTTATTTTACCTTGTCCCTTGAGATGCTTCAATGATTCATGATCGGTGTGGATCACAAACTCCTTAGGCCAAAGGTGATGCTGCCATGTCTCTAGAGCGCGAACAAGAGCAAAAAGTTATTTGTCATAAGTGGGGTAATTCAGGGCTGCCCCACTTAGCTTCTCACTGAAGAAGGCTATGGGCCGCCTATCCTGCATCAAAACGGCTCCAATCCCTATTCCTGAAGCATCACATTCAATCTCAAAAGTTTTGTTAAAGTCAGGTAATGCTAACACAGGTGCAGAACAAAGCTTATCTTTAATTGTAGCAAATGCATTCTCTTGATCAATTCCCCAATGGAATCCAACATTTTTTTTATTATTTCAGTGAGTGGTGCAGCAATGGTACTAAAATCCTTTACAAAACGCCTATAAAAACTAGCTAGACCATGAAAGCTTCTTACCTCAGTGATACCTTTAGGCGTTGGCAACTCCTTGATGGCTTTGACTTTTTCTTCATCCACTTCAATGCCCTTTGTACTAACAGCATATCCAAGAAAAACAACTTTTTCCATGCAAAAGGTGCATTTCTTAAAATTAGCATACAACTTTTCACATTTCAACACCTCAAACACATATCTCAAATGTTCAATATGATCATTTAAGGTCTTGCTGTACACTAGGATATCATCAAAGTACACGACCACAAACTTGCCTATTAATGCTCGTAAAACATGGTTCATTAATTGCATAAAAGTACTAGGCGCATTTGTAAGCCCAAATGGCATAACCAACCATTCATAAAGTCCATATTTAGTCTTAAAATCAGTTTTCCATTCATCTCCCTCTTTCATTCTGATTTGGTGGTAACCACTTTTAAGATCTATTTTACTGAAAATACAAGAGCCATGCAATTCATCAAGCATATCATCTAATCTAGGAATGGGATGACGATACTTTACCGTGATATTATTGACCGCTTTGCAATCAACGCACATCCTCCAAGTCCCATCCTTCTTTGGCACTAGAAGCACTGGTACTGCACATGGACTCATGCCTTTAAAGCTCCTTTGTCTCCTCCGGATTACTCCTATAGGCTGGTCGGTTAGGGATGACAGCTCCAGGTACCAAATCAATTTGATGCTCAATGCCTCTAATGGGCGGTAACCCACTCGGCATCTCCTCTAGAAATATTTCCTTGAACTCCTGCAACAAAGAAACAGCCAAACTAGGAAGAGATTGGTTAGTTTCTTTTTTTTTTTTTTCGGAAAAAGGGTAAATATATTCCAAAAAAATGTACACATGTACAAGGGGCATACCCCAGGATAAGACATTAAAAGCACAGCTGGAGGACCGGTGGAAATCCACACACAAAGAAAGATGGACTATATCGTAGTCACCTCAAAACATAAAATACAAAACCCAAAATCACAAATGACCCATTTATGTCCAAGGATGTAAAATAGACTCAATTTGGGAATGTCGTCTCCTTTTTGATCTAATCTGGGTATTAACCTGTGACACCAAATTTTGAAGCAAGTTTTCTTTTGGTGTGGAGTTGCCTTGGAAAGATCTGAGATTCCTTTCCTTCCATATGCCATAAACTGCCACTCCCAGACAAATTGTGGGAACGGCGTGTTCAATAATCTTGTTTTTCCAGTGATGTGCCATCCAAAGGACTGTAGTATTCCAGTCAGTGTTGTTCCAAGATAGCCCACATCTTTGCATAAGTTCCTGCCAGATAAAAGAAGCATAAGGACAAGCAAAAAATAGATGGTTATGAGATTCCATTTTACAATGGCAAAAAACACAGGCAAGAGGTCCACGAGTGAAAGTAAAGATTCTATCATGCGTTGCAAGTCTTTCTTGGAAAGCAATCCATAATATAACATTCTGTCTAGGCGTGCAACCTGAGAACCAAACCAATTTATGCCATGGAACCACAGGGGATTCCTCTTTTAAGAATTTCCAAATGTGTGTAAATTTATATTTCCCATCAGGAGATGTGGTCCATAAAACTTTATCAGTCATACCATTTGGCTTATACATCTGAGATAAGAAAATCCGAACTTCATTTAAGCCTATAGAATTGGAAGTAGGCCAATTCCAATCATTATTCCTTATGATTACTTCCACTTTTGCCTTAGCATCAATGGTAGCATCATAAGCAATTCTGGGAGAGTACTTTTCAAAAAGTGGGCCACACGGAAAAGCTAGTTGTCGAACCAGTGGGAAGTTTGTTGACCGTTACCTATTTTATGGATAAGTAAAGGTCTCACAACTTCCCTAAGTTTTAACAATTTTCTCCAATACCAAGAGCATTGGCCTGGAGCTTTTATTTCCCAAAAACTTTTGGTTTTAATCATATACAAATGCACCCAATTTTTCCAAAGGGATTTATTGTCGGGGTCCAAGAGGCTCCCAATATGTTTTAGATTAAGAATGGTATTTGTGAGGAAAATGTCCTTAAATCCCAAACCTCCCTCTTTTTTCGGCTTACAGACTTTAGTCCATGCAATTTTTGCACCATGTCCCGTCTCTGTAGTACCAGCCCACAGGAACCTCCTAATTGCTTGATCCACCTATTTAAGTACACTCTTGGGAAGAATAAACATTCCCGACCAATATTGTTGTATCCCTGAAAGCACAAAATGGATAAGTTGAGCCCTGCCAGCATAAGACAAAAACTTAGATTTCCATGAGTTTTTCAACTTAGTGGTAATGAGAGGAACTCCAAGATACCTCATAGGAAAGGTCCCTTTAGAGAATTGGAGTTCCCTCTAAATATCAGCAGCCAACTGGTCGTGGATACCAGAAACAAAAATGCAGCTTTTATCATTATTGGCTTGAAGTCCAGACAGGTTATAGAACTGGTTTAAGGTATTTCTGATAACATTAGCAGATTCAATATCACCATGAAGTAGAATAAGAAGATCATCAGCAAAACAAAGGTGAGATATTTTTAATTTATCGCATCTCCAGTGAAATGTAAAAGGACCGTTTTGAATATTTTGGTGAAGTAATTGACTCAAAGCCTCCATGACTAGGACAAATAGATATGGGGATATGGGATCTCCTTGTCTAAGGCCCTTGGCTCCATCAAAATAACCTATAGATTCACCATTAAAGTTAATAGAGTACCTAGGGGTAGTAACACAAGCCCTAATCCATTGTTTTATTTTTGGAGGCAATCCAAAACTATCCAATAAATCGAGTAGGAAAGTCCAATTAACACTATCATATATGCTTTCATAAGGTCAACCTTAGCAGCAACTCTAGGTTTCCCTCCCAGTTTGTGGTAGTCTCTAAGCAAATCTTGGGCCAATAACACATTATCACTAATTTTCCTACCCTTAACGAAAGCTGACTGAGCCTGGTCAGTAATAATAGGAAGAATAATCTGAAGTCTATTCATTAGTTATTGTAACCGTTATTGTATTTTTTAATCTCTGTTGCTAGTGGGGGCCTTGGGCTTTACTGTTTTGAGTTTAGAGGTGCCCCATCATCTTTTCATTAGTTCAGTGTTCTTTTGCTATGATGGGTCTTTATCTTGGCTTTTGCCTTTGATTGATTCACATCCTCCTTTGCATCATTTGGATCCTTTGTTTGCTCTTATTGTATATCCTGGGGTATGCCCCTTGTATTTTGTATAGTGCCGTTCGGCTTGTTTTTTTATTTATTCACCATTTCCCGAAAAAAATAATCTGAAGTCTATTAGCAATAATTTTAGAAATACACTTATACACAGTATTACAGCAGGAGATGGGCCTAAAATCTCCCATTTTAGAGGGATTTTGAACTTTTGGGACCAGGGCTATAATAGTAGTGTTAGATTCTTTCAGCAATTCCCCGGTTTGAAAAAATTCTTGTATGGCTTCAGTAACCAAGGGCCCCACAGTAGACCATGACTTTTTAAAGAAATAAGCATTATACCCGTCTGGTCCAGGAGCTTTGTTCTCATGCATACTAAAGAAAGTCTCTTTAATATCATCTATACTAGGAATTCTATCCAATTCCTCCATAAGATCCACAGGGATTCTTTTAGTTATGACTCTTCTCAAGGACTCACTTCCGGGATAATGATTTTGAGAACTGGTGCCAAGGAGAGCAGTGAAATGCCTGATAGCTTCGGTTTTTGCATCCTCAATATTATTAGTAAATGTTCCATTCGATTTTTCAAGTTTACAGATTCTTTTCCTATTTCATTTTTACAGATTCTTTTCCTATTTCGTCTGTTTTGAATGTGTTGAAAGAAATAACGAGAATTCTTATCCCCAACCTCCAGCCATTGTACCCTAGATTTTTGCTTTAAGGTCTCTTCTTCAATCCAAATAGCTTTTAAAAATTCTTGCATGCATTATTTTTGTTTGGATATAAGGGAGGGATTTTGAGGATCACTAAGAAGGTCAGATTGCACAATCCTAATAGCCTCTCTAGCTTTATCAGCAATCACCTTTTCCTTGCCCACAAAACTTTTACAAAGAATTTTCAAGTCTTGTTTTAGAAACCTTAGTTTGTGACAAACTTGATATTGAGTTGTACCGCTAATAGTATTAGCCCAAACATTATCCACTATAGCATGGTACGTGTCAATTTGAGTCCAATAGTTCAAAATTTTAAATGGCTTCCCTTTTCTCCTACCAGTCTTATCAAGATAAAGAATCAGAGATGAATGGTCTAAAATATCTGGTTTTTGAAATTGGACATAGGACTCAATAAAATTAGTCAACCAAGACTGGTTCACGAGAGCTCTATCCAACTTCCGTTGGGTGTAGTCTGGTCTACCATACCTACGGTTACTCCATGTAAAAAATTCTCCCAATTATCTTAAATCAGTAAGACATAAGGAATTAACAATATTATTAAAATCATCAGTATCAGAGTTAAGGGCAAAATCTGTATCAGAAACTTCATTGGAAGATAACACGACATTAAAATCTCCAAGCAAAATTTGGTTTATGTTAGGATTGAAAATAGAAGATAAATCCCTCCAAAGTGCTTGTCTATCTTGGCCCGTATGGAGCCCATAGACAAAAGAAGCTTCAAACTGGACAGATTTATCATCATTTTCAATTTTTGTGTGAATAAGCTGGGGGGAAATTTTTATGACATTGAGATTAATCTTATCAGGGTTCCATCCAAGCCAAATCCTCCCCACTGATTCAATTGTACTATTGGTGACAACATTCCAATTTTTGAAAACTTTCCTATGAATTTTATCCTCATTAACTTGCCTGACTTTAGTTTCAACTAAACCCAGAACATCAATGTTATTTGTATAAATAAACTTTGCAACCTTTGTTTGTTTAGAGGGCTGGTTGAGGCCCCTTATGTTCCAGCTGCTTAGAATCATTAAAAACGATTGTGGGGTTTATTCCTTTTACCTGAAGAACCAGACCTTTTATTCTTCTTAATTTGTGCTTTACCAGGGCCTTTATGCAGTGCAGCAGGAGGGGTTAGAAGGGGATCCCCTTGTGTTTGTTGGGCAGTAGCATCTTCTTGAGGTTCCATAGAAACATCTTTATTTGACAGGTATGATCCAGTCTCTTCTTCTGGGTCCGGGGTAGTTGCTTGAATCTCCTTGTCAGGGCTAGAGAGAGGATTAGGGGGAGAATAGGATTATGAGATCTCTTCTGTTTCAATAGAAATTACTGATTCCTCCCTGGAAGTAGGCATTGGTGTAGCTGCAATAGGAAGTTCACCTTGAACAACCATAATTTCCATATCTCCCACGTGCAATGGATTAGAATTTTGGTTGGAGTTTAGCAAATCTTCAGAATTGGGCTCTCTAGCTAAAGCAACAATAGCTTGATGTATATTTCCATCCTCCAAGGAGATGGAGTGTTCTTGTGGAGCTTTATCTGCATCATCAGAGACTTCTAATGTTGAAAACTTATTGCTTTCTAGAATCAGTGCCTTAGGACTTGCTGGGGGGGTTTTGGGTTTAACTGAATGCAGCCCAGAGTTGTTCCCAAGGGTAGGATCATTCATAGAATCATATAATCTGGAGGAGCTTGCATCAGTATCATTAATGTCAGCATTGATGAATTTACCTTTTTCCTTGGTTTTCCATGTGCCCTCCTCAGTATTCTGGTTATTAGTAGGAGCATTTTGGATCGGATTATTTGCCTTAGGAAGTTTAGCACAATCATGCCCAAATCTTTTGCATTTAGCACACCGAATGGGAGTCCATTGGTATTCAATTGGAAGATATATGGGTTCAATCTCTCCCGTAATTGGATCTTCAAAGTCAATCACAAGCTCTTTGAGTAACTCTTGGCTGGCATGTAATTCAATACAAATCCTAGCATACGAGATTCTTCTTCCTTCTGCAGTTACCTTTGCAACATGCAAAGGTTTGCCAATGGCACTTGCTATATGACTTAGCCCTAGAGGGTTTCATAATTCAAGAGGAATGTTGGAAATATGGACCCATACTGGGACAGTGGAGATAGATTCTCTGGATAAGGTAAGACCAGATTGCCATTTCCTCAGGATAATTGGTTGCCCACTCACATGCCAAGGACCTCCCTCTAGAATAGCCATACTCTCCTCCTCACTGTTAAACTTAAAAAAGAAAAAGCCAGAATCTGTAGCCACCATATCATGCAGCCCATATTTCCCCCATAACCTGTTAGTAGCATTCTTGACAAGAGAAAATGGTAATTTCTTACCTATAAAATAGCCAACCAAAGTGTTATGCCAAGCATGACTGCCCTCAACAAAAACCTCCTTGGGAATAATAAGATGTCTGTTAGGACCTTCACAAGGTTTGATATACTTGAGCTTAAACCCAAGCAAACTCTGCTGTGTGACTAAAGAAGCCCATGACTTAGTACCATTGGGGACCACCTGATTTCCAGCCGAGCAAAGAGGGGTTGGATTTTGAGGAGTGTTGGAATCATTAAGCGAGCCAACATTAATATCAGTAGCCTTGGGAATTTGAGCATGGAGAGCAGCAGTAGATGGGGTCTTAGTGGATTCCACGTGAGCATCTGTTTTGTGCAAAGAAGTACAAACAAATGGCATGGCATTATGGGATGGCCCATTAGCTTGCCCAGATGTAGCGCCCAGTTGTGGACAAGAGAGTGCCACACCCGTGTGCGCCTTGCGTGTAGTAATAGCAGACAAGGGGCCGGGTCTTGAGGATAAAGAGGGTGTGCCCATGTGCTTGTCATACTCTCCTAACTCATTGTCACTAGTGGACGTTGCCACGTGGCCACGGGTGGACTGAGATAAGTTAATAGATGATACTCTAAAGTATTAAAAAAGATTAATGAAGAGGACACATTTTCGGATTTTGAGGAAAAGTTACTGCCCCCCACATGGCCGCCGAGGTCCTTTGCAGGTGCACTAGCATGAGCTGACGGGGTTTTCTTTGGACCATAGGACAAAGAATCGGGTAATGGGGGAAAGTGAATACCACCCATGTGCTTTGGCAGTCCACTAGCTGGTTTTTGGGAATATAAAATATGACCGTTGGCCATAAGCGCGTGAGACACTGCTGAAGGGGAGGCTGCGTGTAGCTCACTTGATACAAACACCTCGGTTAAGTCACTTACCTTACTATTGTGATCAAACTCAGCAGCCTTTATAACTTTTTCATCATCTTCATCATCAGATTTTGAAAATACCCTGCCTGCATTTGACGGCATGCAAGTTGGCACATCTGACTCCGAAAGAGAGCTAACAGGATGAGAAAATGGAGAATATGAAGAACTTTCCTTGCCAGCAGAAATCATGTCATTTTTAGGGTGAACTGAAACTGGGAGAGGAGCTCCAGGACAGATATCAAAAGGCTCAAATTGATGATCCCTCCAACTATGACCTCCTTTACTGTTTCCCTTAATTCCTCTGCTGCCTTTAGGTCTGTAAGGGGTCCTGCCAGCTTGGGATGATCCCCTTCGAAGGGAAGCACTATTAGGAGGAGAATCATGGATCTCACAATGTGATGAGAACATGGCGGCTAGCACAAGGTGGAATGTGGACCCGAACCACGTGCCAATTGGTCCAGTTACAAGGGCGCGAGCAAAGCGGTTCAAGGAAAATCTCAATAGGCTGGTTCAACAAATTTGGGTTGAGACTAATCTGAGTGGCCCAAAGGAGGATACTAGTGATCCACAAGGCTGGGTGTCCATGATTCAAGCTCTAGAATAAATTATAGGCTTGCATGCCAACTTAGGGATTTTTTATATTCATTAGTTTCCTTTTATTTTAGTTTTGGGATGAATTATATTGGACCATAATATTTCGTAGGCTTAAAAGGGCCCAACTTTAAGCCTCAGCTATTTAAACAGTTTTAGGGTTTGTAATATGGAGTTTTTGATCATTAATAATATTGTGAGAGTTTTCTCTTTGGTTCTTTGAAGAACTATTCGAACTTATCAGATTTACTCTGTGGCGTTCATACCTGGACTTATCAATCGAGTTTTCCATCCTTGATTGTGGCGTCTTCATCCTTTATACCAAGGTTCGCATCTGTTATAGGTGTTGGGTCGCGGTTTCCATTGAATCTGACAGTAGAACGGTCCGAGACATTAATCGTGTTACGGGTTTCGTCACATTATTGGCGGGGTTCGTATCACAATGCCTCTCACTCATCTCAGAAAGTAGGGTACGGAGCTTTGTGTTTTCATCCACCAGCTTGGAATTAACCCTAAGAGAGGCTTCGTAACCCACCTTGAGTGGATGATCCAATGGCACAGTTTCCTCATCTTCCTCACTCTCTAAACTTGGAACAAAGTTAAAGTTAACCTTTCCATCAGCACTATCAGTAGCTACTATAGATTCAACCTCCTTCAAAGCAATCCCAACAGCATTGAAGGATATTGAATCTGGAGCAGCATTTAGAAACTTAGTAGGTTGTGTAGTAAGAATCTGTAAGGTCAGACCCTCTTTGACATTGGAAGCTGGAGTAGTATATTGAACTTGATCGGCAAACATCATGGATGAAATAGCATTAGATAACTCAGGACCCTCAGAACAATAAGGTAGCATAGCATTAACATCAGTAGATGGATGAGTGGATGCATTGATTGCCAAAGAATTGAGATGATTTGCAGTAGTAATAACTCTAATGGCCTTATGTTTTTCCATATAGAAATGAAAAGGATCAGAATTCTAGAGAGAAGGTAGACTTTCTCTCTCTAGACATTTTTTAGGTTTATTTCAAGTCAACGGAATGCCCTCTTAACCTCACTCTGGTTTGGGATAAGATTCTTTGTAAACAAGAAGAATCATAGGCTGATTTGCAAAAAATGCCCTCTTAACCTCACTCTGTTTTGCATAAAAACTCAATTTTGTCTTTTCTTTTCTCTTTGCAGACTCTCTTTCTTTTTTTTTTTCGGAAAAAAGGGTTAATCGATTCCAAAAAAGGGCCATACCCTAGGATATTACAATAAGCGCAAATATCATGCTACGAGAGCCAGACCAAACAAATGAAACGAAGTGCAACAAGCAAACAAACATAGCAACATGGAATGTACCAAACAAATGAGACATCCCAACAACCCAACACAAGGGCCTCCTCAGGATCGTTGTCGTCCCTTCGGTCGGCTCCCGCTGAATTTCATCTTAGCTTCCTTCTTTTTTTGTCTGTTGGATAGGGGACTACCCCTTGTAGGGGTCCCGACCTCACTAGCTTGGCCTAAATCACTAACACAGTCATCAATGTCATCCACACTAAAGGGGGAGGTGGTTTCCTCTCTGGTCTCACCTCGCGGAACATCTGTATGGTAGGAAGATCTAGCTTCGGGACAAGATGTCCGGGCGGATGGAGAAACAATGGTATCAACTTTGACAGGATTAGGGTCATGATCTTCCAAAAGCTGAGAAAGGGCATCAAATCGGTTACCCTTCGCTAGGGGAGTATCCGAGCCATTCGTGCTTTTAGGACGGTCAGAAGTGTGGTCAGCAACAGTCTTTTTTCCTCTATCTTTGCCTGAAACAACTTGCCAGGTCCCCTTATCCTTACCGTTCTTCTTAAGAGGGTGGCGATCTGGATGGCTCAGACCTGGAGACGCAGTCCGAGAACAATCATGACCAAACTGGGAGCATTTTCTGCACCGAACTGGGGTCCATTGATATTCCAAATTGATTTTTGTTCTAATAGTATTGCCAGTCTCCTCATCTTCTGCTTCAATGTGGAATTCATTGAAGAATTCAAAATCTGCAGAAACTTCAATGCAAACACGAGCATAGGTTATACGCCGTCTACTTGCAGTTATGCGATCAACTCGAATTGGTTTCCCAATGAAACTAGAGATAAAACTGAGTCCCTTCGGATTCCAATATTCAAGCGGTATACCATAGAAGTTTACCCAGATTGGGATGGAGTGAACCTCCTCGTTTTCAAAGGAGAAATGTGGCTTCCACGGCCGAAGAAGGAGAGGTTGACCTGCCACAAACCATGGTCCTCCTTCTAAAATTGCATCCCTAGCTTCCGTACTAGAGAATGAAAAAAAATAACATCCAGAATCAGTGGCCAACGTATCAATAAGTCCCTCATTAGCCCATAGTCGATCAGTAACATTAGTGACTAGGGAAAATGGAAGCTTCCTGCCAAGAAAACGGCCAACCAAGGTAGCAGTCCATTCGTCTTTCCCAGCTACAGTTAATTCCTTTGGAATTTTAAGGACAAGATTATCTTCGATCCCTCCATGGTCTACAAACTCCAAATTAAAATCCTTGCTACATACTGTGGTTCTGTAATCAATTTCCACCTCTGAGCCCAGCTCAGTTTGGGCCAAACTGCCATTCTGACCCTCAGATTTGAATAACCCAGCCCATGATTTACGTTGGGCCCCACCAGCTACATTGTGCACCTGACCTTGCGTAACCTCCATGTGATTAAGTGCTGCTTTGTCCGGATTTATAGGCTTTACAGTGCATAGCTCATTCTCAATAAGACCGTTAATATGACTGAGGCAAGAGGCATTAAATGCCGAATTGACATCAAAGGGAGAAGTTTTGTCTTGAGTAGCAGCAAGCACATGACCATATGGGTGAACAGGATTTGCGCAGGCCACAGGGCCCACATCCGAGAATTGACCAAACGGATCTTTAATCTCATCACTTCCTTGTATGTGATTAACACTAGGCAGATCATAAGAAGGACAAGAGGCATTGACAAAACAGGAACCATTTGGAGGGCAAAAAGCTTCTCGGGCAGCAAACTCAGGACCTTGCGTGTTGGCCAGAGCGAGGGCCCCGCCAGGGTTCACGTGAGAACACCCATCATGGCTCACCCCCTTACCTACCACTTTTATATCAGCAACATTTGGACAAGACCCAACCAATTTAAAGTCATTTCGGGTCCCACCAATTATATAAACTTGTGAAGCCAAGCCGCGGCTCACATTAGAAGTGCCACAATGTGACGCCTGGGCCCCACCACCTTCAATGCGCACCTGTTCAATGCCCACGAGAGAGTTGACTGTTTTTTGAAGATTAGGTGGCTTAGGTGGCTGCAAGACATCACAAGCTTTCTCTCTCATTAAGGTAGAGCTCTCATAGTTATCAAGGCAACCTGCGCCCATGTGAGCTCCGCTAGCTTTACCCTTAATTTTCGGCTTTAAAGATTGTTGCAAAGAATCTGGACCCAAACTTTGACCATTTGAACTGGAGGATATATACGTATCACTTGTATGTATAGGAGCGTGGGGTTCACAAGCAACACCCAGCTGGGAAAGCGTGAAAGCGTCTGATTTAGGATCAATAAAGGAGCTGGGGACCACTTCATGCACAGCAAACTCCTTGGGGCAAATGAAATTATCAACAGTTGGATTAAAACAAGAGTCTGTATCAACATTCACTTGCTTAGTATGAACACCAATCCTGTCAACAGTAGGCTCATGAGATGTAACCGAAGAATGCATAAGAGCTTTGGAATTTTGGACATTATTCTCACTTAGTGTTGCTTCCATTCGGCCTTTAAGACAAGCAATCTTTGTTTGTAGTTCATGATTCTTTGCCGAAATGGAAGAAAGCTTTAGATTGTCCACATCGAGGGAATGAAATCTCTCTTCATAGGACACAGACTGAGAAAAGTGGTTCTCCAAACTTGAAATATCAGGAACCCCAGGATTTGACCCTCCTCCTGTGGATTTGACTTCACTTTCATTCAGCTTTTCCTTACCATCATAGCATCTCCTAGCCTTAGCTCGATCACATGAGTCTCGAACAGAAGCAAAGGATTGGACAAGTTCTTCATCAGAGAAACCCTCATTTTTTTTTCGGAAAAAGGGTAAATCGATTCCAAAAAAAGGGCCATACCCTAGGATATTACAATAAGCGCAAACATCATGCTACGAGAGCTACACCAAACATTTGAAAAGGAAATCAACAAGCAAACAAACATAGCAACATGGGATGTACCAAAACAAGAAACATCCCAACTACCCAAAGAACTGGGCCTCCTCAGGATCGATGTCGTCCCTTGGGACGGCTCCCGCTGAATTTCATCTTAGCTTCCTTCTTTTTCTGTCTGTTGGAAAGGGGACTACCCCCTGAAGGGGTCTCGGCCTCACTAGCTTGGCCAAAATCACTAACACATTCATCAATGTCATCCACACTACAAGGGAAGGTGGTTTCCTCTCTGGTCTCACCTTGAGGAACATCTGCAAGGAAAGAAGAGCAAGCTTCGGGACAAGACGTCCGGGCGGAGGGAGAAAC
This sequence comes from Hydrangea macrophylla, assembly GCA_033977485.1. Classification (NCBI taxonomy): domain Eukaryota; kingdom Viridiplantae; phylum Streptophyta; class Magnoliopsida; order Cornales; family Hydrangeaceae; genus Hydrangea; species Hydrangea macrophylla. Next base: position 48,300,561 of record CM066984.1, on the reverse strand, counting down.
AGTGGTATCAACTTTGACAGGAGTAGGGTCAGGGCATTCCAGAAGCTGAGAAAGGGCATGAAATCGATTACCCCTCGGTAGAGGGGTATCCGAGCCATTCGTGCTATTATTACCATAAGCAGTGTGGTCAACATCAGTCTTTTTTCCTCTATCTTTGCCTGAAACAACTTGCCAGGTCCCCTTTTCCTTACCGTTCCTCTTGAGAGGATGGCGATCTGGATGGCTCAGACCTGGATACGCAGTCCGAGAACAGTCATGACCAAACTGGGAACACTTTTTGCATCGAACGGGGGTCCATTGATATTCCAAATTGATCTTTGTTCTAATAGAATTACCAGTCCCCTCATTAGCTTCCACAGGTACCACAATACCCACAGAGAGATCATCCAAGGACTTAACAGTAGCGCCAGATGCATTTGTAGCTTTCACACCTTGATCAAGAGCCAAAGTAGAAAAGACTACCTCATCCGAACTTTCTTCATCTGCTTGAAAAGACTCCTCCTCGTCACTACTAACACAATTAAAAGCCCACTGGACTAATGGGTCTTCATCCCCCTCCTGAAAGTCAGTAGGAGTAGACAACTTAATAACTCTCTTAGCTTGGATGTTCAATTTTCTTACATTGCTAGGAAAAGGGAAGAGCTTTTCCTTCCTTTTCTTAGCACTAGCACTCGGAACCACCACCCACCTCTCTATTTTTTTTTCACTCTCTCTTTTTCTTGAAGTTTCACCCTCACTCTCATTTTTCTTTTCAGCCTCACTCTTTCTCTTTTGCCCAATCTCACTTTTCAACTTCATTTGGTCTTCATAGACCTGTTTAGGGGTTAAGGGAGCAAGTTTGATTGCTTTTCCATCCTTCACAAAGCTGTATATATTCTTAAACCCATCATGGTTCACCCTTCTATCAAACTGCCACGGCCTTCCCAACAAAATGTGGCCAGCATGCATAGGAACTACATCACAAAGCAACTCATCACTATATCTCCCAATGGTAAAAGTCACCCAAACCTGCTTATTGACCTTTACCTCCCCACAATCATTCAACCATTGTAACTTGTAGGGCCTAGGATGCTTTTGTAAAGGTAAGCTTAACTTCTCAACTAGGGTGGTACTAGCTACATTGGTACAACTTCCCCCATCTATAATCATACTACACACCTTGTTATTTACATAACATCTAGTATGAAATATGTTCTCTCTCTGCTGCTCCATTTCATCTACCTTAACTTGCGTATTGAGAGCACGTCTAGCAACAAGAGACTCACCTTCTACGGGGTATTCCACTCCATCATCATCACTAGCATCTGGCAAGCCATCATTTTCATCCTCACTCTCAGTCATCACCTCCCCATTGTCTAGCATAACCATCACTCGCTTGTTAGGACATTGAGATGCGATGTGCCCAGTCCCCAAACATTTAAAACATTTAATGTCTTTGTTCCTTGGAGGTTGAAAATCTGCCTTGAGTTTGTTCTTGCTAGTCCCCTCATCTTTTCCTTTAGGTGGGTCGGTCTTCCCCTTTACTTCAGCTCGGTCACTTCTATCCCACTTCGATTTCCAAGGAGTGCTAGAAACTGAAGTATACCTTGCTGCCCCTTTCTCTTTAACTGCCTCTCCACTTTCATAGCCATGTGAACCATGTCTTCTATCTCCACATAATGCTGCAACTCAACTACATTAGCGACGTCCCTATTCAAACCACTTAGAAACCTGGCCATTGTAGCCTCCCGATCCTCTTCTACATTAGCCCGGATCATAGCCACCTCCATCTCCTTATGGTATTCCTCCACACTTCTGGACCCTTGCGAAAGGTTTTGTAATTTTTGGAAGAGGTCTCTGTAGTAGTGGCTAGGTATAAATCTCCTCCTCATGAGAGCTTTCAACTCACCCCATGTTTCTACAGGTCTCTCATGATTCCTCCTTTTATTGGTTACCAATTGATCCCACCAAATAATTGCATAATCAGTGAACTCAATTACCGCTAGCTTCACCTTCTTCTCCTCTGAGTAATTGTGACAATAAAAAATCAGCTCTATTTTCTTCTCCCACTCTAAATACACTTCAGGGTCATTCCTCCCTTGGAAAGATGGTATTTTCATTTTGATGCTCCCAAGGTTCCTATCTACCCCATCTCGACCCCTTGGATTCTGTCGATCAAGTGGTTATAATGACCCAATCCTGGCCTGGAATGAATTAGATGCATAAAGTGGTATCGAAGAAGAAATTCCATCCCCCTAGGTCCTCTTCCACGCCTACCTCCTCTAGGTCTACCCATTCCTCCCCTACCAACATCAGATACTACGTCTTCCTCATCCTCTTCATCTTCTTCGATCTCATACTCATTTTCAACTCTAGGCTCACGTCTCCTCCCATCACGCCCACCTTGCAGATTTTGAATCACTACATCTTGTTGATCCATCCTATCCCTTACCTCCCCCAACACCAAATTTAACCGTTCAAACTGTCGTTGCATGGCCTGCAACATAAAGGTTGTATTATCTACCTCCCCGCTAGGTGTTGAGTCACCCATTTTAATGTGCTGCAAAACAAGAATATTAGTGGTAAAACCTTACACACTCCCTTACGTGTTTACGCTCAAAAATTGTCACTCCACTCGTGTTTCACTCTGATTGGCTTTTTTCCGAAATTAGTCTCACACACTCTTGCATTTTACCTCAATTGTTTTCCCTTTTAAGTTCTTTCAAGAACTAATTGAACTAAATCAAGACACAACCTTGTTTTATCCCAGCCAGCAATAGATTCAAGAAACAAGGAAGTAATAGAAAAAAAAATGACACGGATCTCAAGAAAATATACGACGAGGGCAAACGAAACAAGAAATCAGATTTCGAGAGGAATAAAAGAAAAAAATCATGAATATATATATATATATATTTCTGAATATGAGCCAATTGAAGATGGAAACAAAGTTTATCCCAGGAAATAGCGATCACAGAAGATAGTTTTCGAACAGCACAAAAACCAAATTTTTTCGGAAAAATTTTCACACTATGGAGTAAGATCAGTTTCGGACTCCTTAGACCATGGACAATGCAAAACGAACAAAAATATTTAAGACGAGTTTTGGTCTTTTTTTTTTTTTCGGACCCGATCTCTTCTCTTCCCTTTCTTTTTTTTTCCTCTTTTCTTTTCTTTTCTTTTGTTTTTTTTTTTTTTTGAATAATCAGGGAGACTTCACAGTTCACGTTCGTGAAGCACCAAAATAACCCTAAATCACGAGGATGAACGAACACGAAGTAGCAAGAGAAAAAAAATTGCAGATCAGATTCGCAACCCTAAACACGAAATTCCATATCGTAATCAAGAACACGAACATGAACACGAAAAGAATAGAACACGAATTGAACAGAAAGATGAGATGAAACAAGATCACGAAAATAACAGAACAGAAAAAAAAATGAGAAACAGACACAAGAACACGAAATAAAATGGATAAATCAGACCTGATTTGGAGCCTAAGCTCTGATACCAAATGATGTGAACCCGTGGAATTGATATTCCGTGAACCCACAATCAGATTGTAAATAACCCAGGAAAGCCAATATTCAAGCCACAAAGATGATCTAGACCCGTTGAAATCCTGTTTCAAGAACCCAGATTTGGTGTGAACGCCACAAAGGGAATGATAAGTTCGAATTGTTCAATCAAGAACAAGAAGAGAAAACTGAACTCTCTAAGAAGAATAATATTCATTCGCATAATCTGCTTTTTAAAAACTGCTACAAGAGTGTTTTATATCTAATAACCCTAGGGCCCAAAAGGCCTTCAATAAAAATAAAAGAAATGGGCTGGAGGTACTCTTTTTTTTTTCGGAAAATGGTAAATAGATCCAAAAAAGGAGGCTGTACAAAAGTACAAGGGGCATACCCCAGGATATACAAGAAAATCAGGGCTCAAAAAAGCAACATGTAGCAAGGAAAGCTACCAAACAACAAAGATTTAAAACAAGACAAAAACCAACAAGCAAACAACAAAAAAGATTGGCATTAAAGCCAATTACAGATAATGGAGTCAAAATTTCTCTGATGTTTCCACTTCACCCTAATTAGAGCATTGATTTGAGAAATTAAGCTCTTAAGAGTGATCGCACTAGGACAAAAAATACGTTTGAAAGATCTGTTGTTCCTTTCTTTCCATAACCCATAGACAGTAACTCCCAAGCACATTTTAGGAATCAAGTGATGCGTCTTCTTTCCTTTAAGATGATGAGCCATCCACTGCAAAGTGTCATTCCATCCATGCCCATTCCAGGCCAGTCCACACCTCTGCATTATTTCCTGCCAAATACCATGAGAGTAAGAGCAAGAAAAGAACAAATGATCATGAGTCTCTAGATGAGAATGACAGAAAACACAAGCAAGGGGGCCAGGGGTAAAAGAGGCAATCCTGTCATGGGTAGACAATCTGTTATGTGCAGCAAGCCAAAGGATAGTACTCGACCTAGGAGTTCCTCCTTGGTACCACACACTGTCATGCCAAGGAACAACAGGGTAATGGTTCCGTAAGTGATTCCAAATGAGGGGAGTATTAAATTTCCCCGTAGGGGTAACAAGCCATCTTATAGTATCCTGAAGACTGGAAGGTTTGTAGAGATTTGATAAAATAGTCCTAACTTCATCCAGTTCAATGGAGTGGGTTCTAGGCCAATTCCAGTCACAATTTCTAATAATGGAACTAACTTTAGCATTAATATTAATAGCAGCATCATAGGCAATTCTAACAGTATATTTATCCAAGAGAGGGCCCAAAGGGAGCCAATTATCAAACCAAAGAAAAGTGTGTTCACCATTCCCAATTTTATAAGAAAGCAAAGGCTTGGCAACTTGTCTAAGTTTCAGCAGTTTTCTCCAATACCAAGAGCATTGGGAAGGAACTTTGGCTTGCCAGAAATTGTTGTTTTTCAGCATATACAGATGGATCCAATTTTTCCATAGAGAAATATTCGACGGATCAAGAAGATTTCCAATGTGTTTGAGGTTCAAAACAATATTAGTTAAAAAAATGTCTTTGAAACCCAAGCCTCCTTCCTTCTTGGGTCTACAGACTGTATCCCAAGCAATCTTAGCACCATGGCTAATATCAGTGTTACCAGTCCATAAGAATCTAGCCATAATTTGAGACACTTGTTTAAGAACTCCTTTGGGCAGAACAAACATACCAGACCAGTAAAGTTGAATACCTGTCAAAACAGAATTAATCAATTGAGCTCTACCAACATAAGACAGGAATTTAGATTTCCAAGAGTTAACTCTAGCACAAATTTTACTAACCAAATCCTCACAATCCTGTTTTTTGAGCTTAGAGGTAATAAGAGGCACCCCAAGGTACCTAACAGGCAAGGTACCTTTAACAAAGTTGAGGGTAGAAATGATATTATCAGCCATTTCCTCATCAACATTAGAAAAAAAGAGACAGCTTTTAGTATTATTAGCTTGAAGCCCAGTGAAGAGATAAAATTGGTTGAGAACATTTCTAATAACAGTAGCACTTTCCACATCTCCATTCATAAGGATAAGAAGGTCATCAGCAAAACAGAGATGGGATATTTGGAGCTTATCACACTTCCAATGATACTTGTAAGGGCTAATCCTAATGAAATGATGGAGCATTTGACTAAGGGTATCCATGACAAGGACAAAAAGATAAGGAGAGATGGGGTCACCTTGTCTGATACCCTTAGCTCCTGCAAAGAAACCCACAGACTCACCATTGAAATTAATAGAGTACTTAGGAGTAGTAATGCAAGCAGTAATCCATTTCTTTAAATTGGGGGGGAAACCAAGAACATCCAATAAGTCAATGAGATACTCCCAACTCACACTGTCATAGGCTTTCATGATATCTACCTTAGCAGCCACTCTAGGTTTACCCAAAGGTTTGTGGTAATCCCTAAGGAGGTCTTGAGCAAGAAGAACGTTGTCACTAATTTTCCTACCTTTAACAAAAGCAGATTGGGCCTGGTCAACCATATTAGGGAGAATCATTTGAAGTCTCTTGGCTATGATTTTAGAGATACAATTGTACACAGTATTGCAGCAAGCAATGGGCCTAAAATCTCCCATCCGGGAGGGATTGGGAACTTTAGGAACCAGAGCAATAAGCGTAGTATTTGCCACTTTAAGCATCTCGCCACTATGAAAAAACTCCCTAATAGCAGCAGTAAAAGAAGGGCCAGTAATAGCCCACGAATTCTTAAAGAAAAAAGAGTTATAGCCATCAGGACCAGGGGCCTTATTACTATGCATACTGAATAAAGTGTTCTTGATCTCAAAATCAGAAGGGATCCTATCCAACTCTGCCATAAGCTCCAGAGGAACTCTTTTATGGATAATGCTTCTAAGGGCTTCTTTACCAGGATAAACATGATTAGATGCATTACCAAGCATGTTTTGAAAATACCTAATAGCTTCATCCTTAGCTTCATTGCAATTAGTAGTCAAAGTCCCATTAGGTTTTTCAAGCATAAAAATTCTTTTCATGTTTCTCCTAGACTTAATAGACATATGAAAATATCTAGAATTTTTATCTCCAGCATCTAACCATTGTAGTCTAGATTTTTGTTTAAGGATTTCCTCCTCAACCCAAATAGCTTCATGAAAGGTTTTCAATGAAATATTGTGCCAGTCAATCAAGCCCAGGTTTTCTGGATCTCGAATTAAAAGGGCTTGGACTCTTTTTAAATCTTCTCTAGCTTTGTCAGCATTAATCCTTTCTTGCCCAAGGGTAAGTTTGCTAAACTGCTTAAGTTCCTTTTTAAGGGACCTGAGCTTGTGGCAGAGTTGAAATTGGGCAGTTCCTTCAACATTAATATCCCAAGCATTCTTAACAATATCATTATAGGAGTCCAATTTAGTCCAGTAGTTATAGAATTTAAAAGCCCTACCTTTCCTACTCTTACTTTTATCAATATGAACAACAATAGGAGAATGATCAGAGATACCTGGAACCTGGAAATGGGCAAACGAATCACTGAGATTATCAATCCAAGCTTGATTAACCAGAGCTCTATCAAGCTTCCTTTGGGAAAAGTCTGGCCTACCATACCTTTTGTTACTCCAGGTAAACTGTTCACCAATGTATCTAAGATCCACTAAACAACTTTCATTAATAGCCTTTATAAAATCCTTCATTTCATTATTCCAGCCAAAGTTAGGATCAAAGACTTCATCTGGGCTTAAAGGCACATTAAAGTCTCCAAGACCAATATAGTTAGTGGCCCTATTATTCAGGGAAATGGACCTTAAGTCAGACCACAGGTCCATTCTAGCTTGACCAGTGTTAAAACCATAGATGAAAGAAGCTTCAAAGGTGAGAGACTTATCATCCCTCTCAATTCCAACATGTATAAGTTGGGAGGAGATTTTAAGAACAGTAAGATTAATTTTGTCAGGGTTCCAACCAACCCAAACTCTACCAACAGAATTAGGACTACTATTAGTAACAAAGTTCCAATGCTTTAAACATTTAGTTTTAATAAAGCTTTCATTAACTTGTCTAACCTTAGTTTCAGTAATACCAATAATGTCAATATTATTCTCATAAATAAATTTGGCAACTTCAGATTGCCTTGTGGGCAGATTAAGGCCCCTAATGTTCCAACAACTAAATATCATTAAAATTGGGAGGGGGGATAATTGGCTTACCTGAAGAACCAGATGAGGAGTTCTCCCAGTTTTGTGGCTTACCAAATACAGTAGACTTATCAGGAGAGATAGTATTGTCAGCAGCAACAACAAGAGTATTGGTACTATTTTGGACTTCTTGTTTGTCTGTTGTCTCAACCCAAATCTGATTTTCACCAGGTAAGGTACCTAGACCATCCATGGGAGACTCAAACTTCTGATCAACTTTATCAATTTGCACCTTGACAACATGGTCACAGTCAAGGTTATCCAATACAGAGAATTGGTTACTATAAGTAATGTTGGGACCATGCATCTTGAGGATATTGGTATCAATGTTACCATTAGTGACAGTAACTAGAGAGGATTGAGGAGGAGGTTTAACAACACCAATAAGATCTCTGGAAGGAGAGATCTCCTTTGGGGCTGTTTGAACAGAATCAATTAGAGTCTTCACACTTGAAATAGGGCTTTCAGCAGGCAGTTTAGTAAGTTCATTATGAGTACCAGAATGAGTAACAGGATTGTTAACATCATCCATAGGGATCTGTCCAGTTGAAGGGATATCAGAATTGGAGGGTGATTCAATCGCATCTTCCCTCTTTCCTTTACCTCTCACCAGCCAAACTCCCTCATCCTCACTAAGATTGGAATTCACTTTTATGGGGATAGTGGCCTTCTTTGTAAGGGATTGATTATTGTGGATCCTAGAGCAGTCATGACCAAAGCGTTTACACTTTGCACACCTAACTGGAGTCCATTGGTAAACAACAGAAAGCCCAATCCTCTCAGTCTCTTTAGAAATAGGATCAATCACTTCAATCTCAAAGTTTTTTAACAATTCAAAATCAGCACTTACCTCAATACAGATCCGAGCATATGATATCCTTCTACAAGTAGCTGTCATTCGGTCCACATGTAGGGGCCTCCCAATGGCACTAGCAATGTGGCTGAGGCCCTCAGCATTCCAATACTCAAGAGGTATACATACCATAGATATGAACCCAAATAGGGACAGTTTTTGGGATTTCCTTATCAAGAACCATCCCAGCTTGCCAATTTCGCAACAGGATGGGCTGGCCAGCAACATGCCAAGGGCCATTTTCCAACACTGCTTCACTTTCATCCCTAGAGTTAAATTTGAAAATAAAGTGGCCTGAGTCTGTGGCAAGCATGTCAGTCAGCCCTTTCTTGGTCCAATGTCTTGAGGTAGCATTCTTAACAAGTGTATAGGGGATTTTTTTGCCAATGAAATACCCAACAAGGGTATTATCCCAAGCTCTACAGCCCTGAGTGGTGAGATCCTCAGAGAGCTTGACCAGAGTTCTAACTGAGCCTTCTTTAGGTTTGATATAACTGAGTTTAAGGTTAGAATGTTCAGTTTTCCGAACTAGGGAGGCCCATGATTTTTGGGGACTACTAGCAGCATGGATGGCCGAATCATGTGGGCTGGACCCAGACTGAGGAGCATTGATACTGGGAGGCCTGCAGCTTGGGATTGGAAGAGCTTTGATATTAGGTCCAACTTGCGAATTTACCACCCTAACCTCGGTATTGGCTAACATTGGAGCAACTTGGGACTGCAGCTTGGGATTGGAAAAGCCATTTCCAGGAAGAGCTTGCGCAGGATAAGAAGTCGAAGCCGAGCCACAGATGGGGCCCCTAGCATTAAGAAAACACTCACCAGCGCCGGGATTTGCGGGACTATGGGATGTGCCCATGTTCGCACATGGAGTAACAGTGGAAAAATTGGTCCGCATTTCATTGTCCACGCCCGCCAGCATAGTGATCTCTGATGGGAGAACAGCTATAGGGTCTATGACCGCTTGGTTAGTGGGGCACGGAACCACTGGACTTTGCAAATTCAAAATGATAGACTTCGGGTTGTCATTGTCAGGCTGTGCCACGTGGAAGGCACTATCAATCAAACTAGTTGCATACACTGAGCATTTGGTGCCATTTGTAGACAAAGGTCCGGAACTTTCGGTAAAGGCTGCACAGGCCATGTGCGTAGCAGCACCTATATCCAATGTAGGAGAGAGAGAAATTTGACCGTTGCTATCCTTGGCGCGTGGGACGTGCATCACACTAGCAGAAACCACATTTGGTTTGGGGCTAGCTGCATTTTTTGGATAAAAAATAGTCTCATCCTTGAGATTTGACTCAATTGGTGACCCTCCAATCTGAGTGTTAACACCAATGGATTTAGACTTAAGCAACAAGATTTCACTTTCCAACTCAGCTATACGCCTTAAGCAAGCCACACATTTCACCTGTTCATCACCTTCCGATTCCCTTGACTCACCTGTAGAGTCCTTCCCAGCCATGTCACTTTCTTTGGATAGCACAATAACTTCATCATTGGTCAAGCCAACGATTTCAGAACGAGAAGGGTTTGAAACAATGAAGTCATGACCAGGATCTATTTCTTCACTCTTATGGCCATGGGCCTCTTCCTTTAAGTTATTAGCATGCTTTTTTCGTTTAAGGATTTCGTTGGAATCTTGAAGTGACTTGAAAGTAAAATCTTGGACAGGCCTTCCACCCTCAAAATCAACTTGGTCTTCCCAATCTTCTACAAGTACAAGGTCCTTAATAGAGGAACCATGAGCAATAGGCAGGATAGGAGATCCAGGATCAATATTAACACAAGGGGTTGCTTTAGCAGCATTAAGAACATGAACCACACCTTTAGATTGGGAGCCACAAACTGTAGATCCTTCTCTAAGCTTAACAGAGCCATCACCATTGAGCATGTATTTCCTTGCCAGTTCAGGGGTAATAAAAGAATGAGCACCCAGCTTCAAAGCATCAGAAACACAAGGGGACTCCTTGGAAGGAATGGAAAATGGGGAACCAGATTTACCATCTAGACTATGAATCTTAGAGGGTGTGGTAGATGTTTGGGATCCAGATTTTCCACCTGAACCTTGGTTTCTCTTCTTTTTGGATGAACCCATAGCAAAGAAAAACTAGAGAGAGGGAGGAGCTTCTCTCTCTAGTTCCATTGAAAATGAATTTGTAGGAATTTTTTTTAGAATTCTTGGCTGGAGGTACTCAAGCCCAAAACAACATTTGGAACTTGTAAGACTCGGTCCATCATGGTGCCCATCAATGTTTCCAAAAGAAGTATGAAAAGGAATTTTTTTTCTTATTAACAAGGTTAACCAAATGTTTTTAGAGCCTGTTCAAGTGTTGTAAGCTTACTCGCTCAGCTTGCAGTCAAGATGACGACTTTCATGTCTTGGACAATCAAACGTCAAGATCTTGCAGAGGTTGATTATCTGAAGGAGGAGTATGCCGAGGAAGGCTATGGATTTGCAAGTTAGCGGGCGGGAGTTGAAGACTTTCTTTTTGGTTTAATTAACCAGTTTTCCGAAAAAAAAAAAAAAAAAAACTGAGGCACCAGGTGCCAACTTTATTATCATGATTGTAGGTCGGTATGCACAAGACTATTATTCTCTTTTCTTTTCCTCTTCTGTATGGTGATGTAATAAAGTGATGTTCGACTCTGATGTGAATGTTTATTTATTTTTTCGGTGAAAGGTGAATAAATAAAAGAACAAGCCAAACGGCACTATACAAAATACAAGGGGCATACCCCAGGATAAACAATAAGTGCAAACAAAAGCATCCAGGTGATGCACAGTGGATAGGAGACAATCAAAAGGCAAGAGCCAAGAAAAGAGCCCATCCTAGCAAAAGAACAAAGAACGAAAGGAAGAGGGGGAACCTCTACAAAAACAAAACAAAAATCCCAAGGGCCCCCCTCAACAAAGATGAACAAGCAAAAGGTTCAAAAAACCAAATTACAACTTACAAAAACCAGTGAAAAACTAAGTCCATGTAGCTATGTAATTAGGGAGATGAGGGTCATTCTTCCACTTGATTTGGATCTGTATAGAAATTTGGAGATAGATTTCTTGTAGGAGCCTTTCCTTTGATTTAACTTCAGATTTGAAAGTTCGCGCATTTCTTTCTTTCCAAATGTTATAGACCACCAACCCAAGGCACATTTTAGGGATGATGTGGTTGGGAGTTTTCTTTGTCCAAGTCCTAGCTGCCCATTCCACAACGGAGCTGCAAGAGGAAGCATGGGAAGTAATCTCCAATCTTTGCATCAATGCCTGCCAAATAAAAGAAGAGAATGAGCAACCAAAAAACAAGTGATCATGAGATTCCATACCTTGATAGCAGAAAACACATCCCAGAGGGCCACGTGTGAAGTGGAAAATCCTGTCATGAGTAGATAATATGTTAAGAATAGCCAACCAAGAGATGAAACTATGCCTAGGTATATTTCCTGGGAACCAAATGAGTCGATGCCATGGGACCTTAGGGCAAACGGCTCAGAGGTGGTCCCATGTTTGGGCAAGATTAAATTTACCATTAGGAGAAGGAACCCACATGGCAGTATCATGATTATCAGAGGGGAGGGGAAGTTCAAGCATGTGGTTCCGAATTTCCATGAGTTCTAGCGTGTTAGTGAGAGGCCATTGCCAATCCCTGTCAACTATGATATCCATAACTTTTGCATTCAAGGGAATAGCAGCGTCATAAGCGACTCTAGGGCTAAACTTATCCAAGAGTGGGCCTAAAGGGTGCCAATTGTCATACTATAAGAAGGTACCACACCCATTACCAATTTTGTGTTTCAAAAGAGGCCTGGCCATGTCTCTGAGTTTAAGGAGGTTTTTCCAATACCAAGAATTCTGGGAGGACACCTTAACAACCCAAAAGCTTTTGTCTTTTAAAAGATAAGTTTTAACCCAATCCACCCATAAAGAGTTTGGTCCATAAGAGAAAAGGGACCAAATATGCTTTAAATTCAAGGTTTTGTTGAGTTGGACAAGGTTTTTCAAACCCAAGCCCCCTTCCTTTTTAGGACGGCAAACAAGGTCCCAAGCAACTTTAGCCCCATGAGCTTTCTCAATGCCACCTGTCCAAAGAAATCTTCTTAACAACTTTTCAACCTCTTTTAAAACACTTCTGGGTAAAATTTTTTGGGAAATGGTAAATAAATAAAAAGAAAAAGCCAAACGGCAACTACATATGTACAAGGGGCATACCCCAGGAAGTACAACAAAACCCTGTCAAAAAAGGGGAATGCAACACTTTCAAAATCAGAATGATCAGAAAGGGCCCATCCACAAGAGCCATCAAACACACAACAAAACAACCCTTACGAGACATCGTATAGGGAATAAATGAAAGGTAAAGGACAACTATGCCAAAGCTTAGCTACCACAACCTCACAACCTCACAGAACAAACAAACAAACAAACAAACAAACAAACAAACAAAGAAAAGCATTACCCATCGAACAAAAAACAAGAAAAGGAACCGAACTCAACTAGGCCTCCATCCCTCAAGAAGGTTGGAGAGAAGAGGGTCGTCTTTCCACTTGATTTGAATCTGGATGAAAATTTGATTGCAGATATCTTGGATACCAGTAGTTTTGGATACCTGTCAGAACAGAATGAATTAATTGGACTCTTCCAGCATAGGAAAGGCATTTAGACGTCCAAGAAGTAATTCTAGAGCTAATTTTATTGACAAGTTCCTGACAATCTCCCTTCTTTAGTCTAGTTGTTATAAGAGGAACACCTAGGTACTTAAGACGAAGAGATCCAATAGTAAACTGGAATATGTGACATATGGAATTAACAATATTTTCATCAATGCCAGAGGTAAATAAACAACTCTTGCTAGTATTAGCAAGTAAGCCAGTAAGATCATAGAATTGAGCAGAACCTTTTTTTTTCGGAAAACTGGTTAATTAATCCAAAAAAGAGGGAGTACAGAAGTACAAGGGGCATACCCCAGGATATACAATGAGCGCTAAAAAATGTGGAAAGAAAGAAACCACCAGCAACAAGCAGATGGGATGAAACAATATCACATTGTGAATACAGCTGATACTTTGTCATCCCATGAGTACAACATCATGAGCCAAATTTTAGTCACAAAAAAGAACCAAATCTCTCAAGGCACCCAAAACATTAACAAAAGCAATCACAACCAAATTGTAAATCGTAAAACCATGCAAAAGGGGGCATCAGGTCCATCTAGATAAGTAATCTGGGAGCTTCGGGTCCCTGCTCCACTTAATCTGCATTTGCTCGAAGATGCTCCTAACAATGTCATTAGTGATCCAATCTCGAGACTTACTTTGCTGTTTGAAAATACGAGCATTTCGTTCCCTCCAAATGGCATAGACCATGGTTCCCAAGCACATCCGGGGCATAATATGTTGAGGTTGTTTAGACTTCCATTTGTTTGCAGCCCAAGATATGATGGAATTCCAATCAAGAGGGCACCCACTCATATTGAATTTGCACATGATAACCTGCCAAACATGAGAAGAGAAAGAGCAAGTAAAAAATAGGTGATCATGGGATTCAATATCTTTGTTGCATAACACACAAGCTAGAGGGCCCGGTGTGAATGACCAAATCCTATCCTGAGTGGACAATTTATTGTGAACCGCAAGCCAAACAATGAAACTGTGCCTAGGAATGCTCCCAGGAAACCAGACAATGTGTGCCCAGGGCACCTTAGGGTGAGCCTCTCTAAAAAAGTTCCAGGTATGGGAAGCGACAAAGGAGCCATTAGGTGAGGGACTCCAAATCACAACATCATTTGCATTTGAAGGCTTGGGAGTTGAGTTAGTTGCTCTTTTTATTTCCATCAGCTCCCATGAAGACGTATTCGGCCACCTCCATTCATCCCTGTTAATAATGGACTGAACTTTAGAGTTAGTAGGGATAGCGGTATCATAAATAACCCTTTGCCCATATCTAGCAAATATAGACCCAAAAGGAAGCCACGGATCATGCCATAGAAAGGTATTAACCCCATTTCCAATTTTATACTGAATTAAAGAAATAGCAATGGTTCTAAAAGAAGGTCATCCGCAAAGCAAAGATGGGATATTTTCATCTTATCACATTTCCAATGATATTTAAAGTGAGATGATTCATTAATATTGTGTTTTATCAATTGGCTTAATGTGTCCATCACAAGGACAAAAAGGTAGGGGGAAAGAGGGTCACCCTGTCTAAGTCCTTTAGCACCGTTGAAATAGACAATGGATTCCCCATTAAAGTTGATGGAGTATTTAGGGCTCGTGACACACTTTTTAATCCAGAGTTGCATTTTGGGGGGAAAGCCTAATATGTCAATTAAGTCCAACAGAAACCTCCAACTAACACTATCATAGGCTTTCATAAGATCAACCTTAGCAGCTGCACGGGGTTGACCCGAGGGCTTATGGTAGTCCCTCAAGAGGTCCTGAGCTAATAGAATATTATCACTTATTTTTTGACCCTTGATAAAAGCAGATTGGGCATTGTCCACAAGACTGGGAAGGATAAGTTGGAGTCTTTTTGCAATGATTTTAGACATACATTTATAAATGGTGTTGCAACACGAAATAGGACGAAAATCACCCATTTTAGAAGGATTTGAAATTTTAGGAATAAGGGCAATAATTGTAGCATTGGACTCTCCCAAAAGTTCTCCATGGATAAAAAATTCTTTAATGGCAAGAGTAACAAGGGTACCGGTAATATTTCAAGTTTCTTTTAAAAAATGAGCATTATAACCATCAGGACCCGGAGCTTTGTTACTATGGATGCTAAACATAGCCTCTTTGATCTCGAGATCACTAGGAATATTATCCATACTAGAAAAAGCTTCCGTGGGGATCCTTTTATGGATAATATTCCTTAGCACACTGTAACCAGGGTAATTGTTAGCAGCAGGGGTACCAAGCATAGTTTTAAAATAGCTAATGGCTTCCTGTTGGGCTTCGCTGTCATTTTTTGTCTGTTCTCCATTAGGAAGGAGGAGCGACACAATCCGTTTTCTATTACGACGATTTCTGATGGATTGGTGAAAGAAAGTGGTATTCTTATCCCCCGCTTCAAGCCATTGGACTCTAGATTTTTGTCGCATTACTTCCTCTTCCACACGAATAGCTTCTAGAAATACACCCATGAGGTGACGTTCTAGAGCTTTAAGGGTTAAGTCATGCGGGTGATCATCTAATAATCTTTGACATTGCATAAGGCTTTCTCTCGATTTGTCAGCATGCAACTTTTCTCTACCTATGACTCTTTGGAAAATTTTTTAAGATCCATTTTGAGATTCTTAAGCTTTTTACATAACTGGAATTGGTAGTTACCTTCAACATTATTAGCCCAAGAGTTTTTAACTAAGTCATCAAATTTCTCCAAAGAGGTCCAATAATTATAGAATTTAAAGGTGCGGCCTTTCCTTCTACTAGAATTTTCCATTTTGACAAGAATGGGAGAATGATCAGAAATACCAGAGGGGAGAAATTGAGCATAGGCTGAGGGAAATTTGCCTAGCCAATCTTGATTGACGAGAGCTCTGTCCAGCTTTTCCTTGTATCTGCTAGTGCTCCAAGTGAAATAAATTCCTGTGAACCGAAGATCTACAAGGCAAGAGGCATTCACACACGCATTAAATTCCTCAGCCCCTTGGTCTTTCCCAGGATTACTCCCAAACTTCTCATTAGAGTTAAGTACCGCGTTGAAGTCACCAAGAGTAATCCAGGGAATGTGACCAAGGGAGGCTATATGGACTTGATATCAGCCCACAAACTTCTTCTGTCTTGGATAGTATTAAAGCCATAAACAAAGGAAGCTTCAAAAGAAGTAGACAGATTAATATCTTGGATTGAGACATGAATAAGCTGCCTAGTGTTTTTCAAAACAGTTAAAGAAACTTTGTTTGGGTTCCAGCCAACCCAAATTCTATCCACTGAATTTGGTTGGCTATTAGTGACAAAATTCCAACTAGGAAGAAGACTTTTTTGTATATTGTCTTGGTTAGGCATTCTAACTTTGGATTCAGTAATTCCCAACACATCAATATGATTAGAAATAACAAATTTGGAAATTTCCATTTGTTTTGAAATTTGATTAAGGCCCCTAATATTCCAACATCCGATATTCATTAAGTACATTTAAAGGGGTGTCGTCTTTTACTTGAGGAACTATTTATCTTATTCCTCTTTCCTTGCTGAGTAATTTTATGAGGGGACTGAGGTTTAGAGGAGGAGGGAGAGAGAGAGACCTGTACAGAAGTAATGGGAGTCACCAATTCTTGTCCTTCTGAAATTTCTAATGGCTCAGCATCATCTGCCCCTCTTTCATTGCCTTGTTCATCCGGATTAGTTTGTATAGAGATCACAACATTCCTAGCATCCTTCTCGGATTGATCCATAGTCTTATCTTCTTTTGATAGAGGTGTCAGATTTCCATTATAATCTGGAGAAGTTTCACAAGGGTGCTGTGTTTTTCCACCAATATTCAGATCAGTGTCCTCAATTGGAGAATGGGTATTGAGAATACCAAGAGAACCCAAAGCCTTAGCATCCTGAGCCTTGTCTTTATTTTGCTGCATATCTATTACCCCTTGTTCAACTATAGATGTTTCCAAAGCTTTAAACTGATTGTTTCAGAGAACGCAGACTCGTAGAGGGTACCCGGATTAGGTGCTTGCACCTCACCCCTAGTATGAGTTGTTCTATCTATTAAGTTTGGATCTTGATGTTTAGGAGATAGATTTTCCTTTCCTTTTCCCTGATATGGCTTTGGGTCTTCAATCTCAGGGGGGCTAAGATTTTCCATAGTATTAGAGCATGAAGGGCCATCTGCAACAACAATTTTCCCTTTGTCTTTAATCATCCAAGTCCCATCTGTTGGGTCTGTTTGCACTATCGAATGTTGGTAATTGGAACTTGAGGATTTGGGTCTCTTCAAGCAGTCATGACCAAATTTCTTGCATTTGGCACATCTAATAGGACTCCATTGATATTCAACTTTCAATGAGATGATGGTTGGTTCCCCACTACTTGGGTCTTCAAACTCAATGTCAAAGTCCTTGACTAACTCAAATTCAGCATCAACCTCAACACAAATTCTCGCATATGAGATCCTTCGGCAAGAAGCTGTCATCTTGTGAACATGTAATGGTTTCCCTATTGCACTAGCAATGTAGCTGAATCCTTCAGGGTTCCAATATTCTAGTGGGATGTTGTAGATATTGACCCAAATTGGTATGGTTGATTGAGCTTCTTTATGTAGTTCTAGACCAACATGCCAATTCTTCAAAATAACAGGTTGCCCAGCTATATGCCAAGGGCCTCCTTCGAGCACTGCATCACTTTTCTCTTTGGAGTGAAATTTGAAGAAGAAATACCCTGAGTCCGTGGCAATCATGTCTTGAAGACCAGCCTTATCCCATAATCTGGCAGAAGCAATTTTAACCAACGTATAAGGCAATCTTTTACCAATGAAATATCCCACTAGAGTATTTTCCCAAGCCTTGCTCCCCCCATCAACAAGTTCTTTGGGCATACTGATCTTGATGCGATCCATGTTCCTATTATGCTTAGTGTGCCTCAGTTTAATATCAGCTGCATTCTTAGGTTGTAAAATTGAAGCCCACATTTTAGTCTTAGTAGTGCCACCAAGCTGATTATCTTGATTAAGTGGAGGAGCCGAGCCATGAGGGGCAACACTGCTAACACCATGAGGGGCAACACTGCCAACACCATGAGGATGGGGCCCACTCTTTTCTGATTTTCCAATCTCTACATGTGATGCAATATTATCCCGAAAGGGAGAAGAGGCAGACACTCCTCCTGAAAAGGAGGGATTAGCCATGTGGATGACTGACGCATTAAATGAGAGGGGAGTACCAACCACGCAAGCACTGGGAGATGAAGTAGATGCGTGTTGTTTACTACCCAAAGGGTCATGCAGGTTGCGTGGCTGAGTGGACAAAGACCCGGGTTTTAAGGGAAAGGCTGGTGAGCCCATGTGATTGCTCAGCTCCTTTTGAATATTTAAATCTGCAATATGACCATTGGTGCCTATGCTTAAAGGGGAATGTATGGGCGCGTAGTTGTTTATTTATTAAGTATGTCTAGACCACCATGTTTATTATAACTGCTTCCATTTACTTTTCATTACTTTTATCTTGGTTCTTTCTTATTATGGACAATCATGTGATCCTCAACTTGCCACGTATCCACGGGACCAAAGGAGAAAATGTTTAAAATTTTTCCTATTTTGGCTACTCTGGGATGTGACCCACAAAGTCTATCTCAACATCGAAGGCTCCCATCTTATCCAATTCTCAATTCCTCCAGTTCCCTGGCTGCTGCTTTCTTAAACCATTATTGCAGTCCTTCATTCTTCTTCTAAGCTTCAATAATTTGGCTGATAAGGGTCAGTTCAATGACTAGACATCCATTCCTTCTTCCAAATCGGCGACTTGATTATCAAATTCTTCTAGGGTTTAGAGTGCTTGCCACTTCCTAATCATAAAGGAAGCCATCCTGTTATGGGGTTTCCCACTCAAAGCATCAGCGACTACATTCTCTTTACTAGGGTGGTATTGCAAAGAGAAGTCATTATCTTATATTTATCTCCTTTTGAGAGAATAGGTACTTGAGGCTTTTGTGGTCAGAGAAGAGGTCGAACTTTTCTTCGAATAGATAGTGCCTCCAAATCTTGAGAGCAAAAACGATGGCTGCAACCTCCAAATCGTGCATTGGGTAGTTCACCTCGCGCGGTTTCAATTGTCGCGATCCATAAGTGCTTACCTTGCCTTCTTGCATAAGCATGCATCCGAGTCCTTGATAAGAGGCACCGCTGTAGATAGAAATATTCTTCCACATGTTGGTATGGTGAGCACTGGCGTTGAAGTTAGTCTCGCCTTCAACTCTTGAAAGGCACATTTGTGCTTGTCTAACCATTCAAACTTAGGATCCTTCTTGGTCAAACTGGTTAACGGTGTAGCTATCTTTGATAATCCTTCTACGAATCTCCGATAGTAGCCTACCAATTTAAGGAAACTCCTCACCTCTAAGGCATTAGTTAGCCTACTCTAGTTCAGGATGGCATCAGTCTTAGCCAAGTCTATTGCAATTCCTTCCAAAGAGACTACATGACCTAAGAATTTAACTTCCTCCATCTAAAATTTCACCTTCTAAACTTAGCATACAAATAATGGTCCTTAAGCACTTGTAGTGCAATCCAAACATGCTTCTTGTGCTCCTCCTTCGTCTTTGAGTAAATCAGTATGTCATCGATGAACACAATTATGAATTGATCCAAGTATGGTCAAAACACCCTATTCATCAGATTCATAAATACTGTAGGGTCATTAATGAGTCCAAATGACATCAATAAGAACTCATAGTGACCATATCTGGTTCTGAATGCAATCTTTAGTATGTCTTCTATCCGAACGAGCAACTGATTATATTCCTAATTGCAGGTCTATCTTTGAAAAGGACATTGCTCCCTGCAACTGATCAAAAGAGAGTCTATTCAAGGAAGGGGATACTTATTCTTGATAGTGACTTTTTTTTAACTCTCTATAGTCAATTAAAAGTCAAACCGATTCATCATTTTTCTTCACAAATAGTACTGGTGCTCCTTAAGGCGATGTGGTCAGTCGAATGAATCCTAAATCCTTCAGTTCTTGGACTTACTTATTCAACTCCTCATCTCTATTGGAGCCATCCGATAGGGGGTCTTATAAATCGACAATGTCATTTGTACCAATTCTATACAAAAATCGATCTCCTTATTAGGTGGTAATCCAGCGATGTCTTGGAATACTTCTAAAAAATCTCAAACCATAGGTATATAGGCTACTAAAGTTTCGATTCTAGAACTCTCCATAGCAGCCAGACGACTAGTCAAAAATGCATCACACGAGGGGTGGTTACACTGGAAACAGAAGGGTGTGCTTTTCAGCATAGAGAACAAAATTGACTCATTAGTACAATCTAACTTAGTATAATACTTCGTTAGCCAGTCTATTCCCAAAATCACATCAAACTCCTTCATAGATAATACAATCAAATTTGCCAGAAGGACTCGATCTTCTAGAGTTAAAGTGCAATCCTTGTGCACCTTCCATAACCTGATCGTCACTCCTAAGGGTGAGATAGCATTAAGGGCTTCCTTAACCGTCTGGGGTTCTAATCCCAACTTATGAACAAGTTTAATAGTAACACAAGAATTCAAAGCTCCTATATCAAATAAAACTCTAATCCGACTACCATGTAGCATGAGAGTAGCTTCCATATTCTACTGGGCTTCTTCTTCATAGTTGGCCTCCTCAGGGATAATTTTACTGAGCCTAGCCTATCCAGGCTTAGCTTGAGCAGTCTCTCCATAGTATCCACCCAGAGGTGCTCGATAGTCTTTGGTGACGTGCCCTGGCATGCCGCAATTATAGCAAATAATTTTAGTGTGGAAGTTCTTCTTTGGGCGTTGACAATCCTTGGCAAGATGTCCTAGTATCTCGTAATTAAAACACTCTTCTGGTTTTCCTCTGGTAGCAGCAGGCAGTGCGGCTATTTGCTTACGTGGAAGGGTTGGCTGGGGCTTCTTCTCTCCAGTCCGGTTCCTCTTTACTCCTTGGAAGCGGGCTGGGGGTCGCAGCACAAAATTTTCTTTCATCAGGGGTTAACCCACCGGTGGCTTCGGCGCTTGGCATCCATCCTTCTCCAGTCCAGAAGTAAGCCTGACCAACATCTCAAATGTCTAGTTCAGATGTCCCTTCGTTAGGTGGCAAAGATGTGGGTTCAGTCCTCGGTGGTACCTCTTGATCTTCTTCTGGGGAGTGTCTATCCGGTGCTGGGCAAAACGAGACAACCTTTCAAAATGAGTGGTATATTCACGCACTATCATGTTACCCTGGACCAAATCTAAGAAGTCTCTTTCAAAATGAGTGGTATATCTCCTCCTCGGGGAAGTATTTCTCCAAAAACCTTGCCTGGAAAGTAGTCCACAGCATCCTTTCTGATGCTTCCTCTCCCATTATAGCTTTCTCAGTCGCCCACCAGTCATCAGCAGCGTAGGAGAGCTGGAATGTCGCTAGATGTCACTTCTCTTCCTTGTTGCATCTTATCCTTTCGAATATTCGATCCATGTTTCTCACCTATTTCTCGGCCTACCTAGCCTCGCCGGTTCCATCAAATGTATCTGGACAGAGAGCTCTAAATTGCTCAAGTATCTTGTCACCCGTGAATGGCTGTGGTGGTAATGGTGCTTGATTGTTTGCATGATTATTGCAGTTTCCATGGTGATCATCACCTATGTGCTCCAGGCAGTGTAGAAAGGCTTTGAAAGCTATGGGAGGATCCATGTTCTCGGAAACAGGGGCCCTTCCTCATTGGTTCCTTGTGTTCCTCATTCCGTCAGCCATGTTGACAACCTACACGACCGTCTCAATGTTACCTTCTACCCTCAAAGCAAGATTCAATGCATACACGGTAAGGGAATCAACATTTAAAGTTATGAGCATAAACAACTACTTTTTTTTTTCAGAAAAAGTGGTGAATAAATCCAGAAAAGGGTGTACAAATGTACAAGGGGCATACCCCAGGATATACAACAAGCGCAGAAAAGAGAAATCTGTGGTAAGGCACCACTAATCAGACATGTAAAAGGAATGAACCAACATCACCCTGAGAAATCAAAAGAATCCCTGTCATCCTAAAAGGGATCAACCAAAGACCTGAGGAACAAAACAAACAAACACAACCCAAGGCAATATGCCAGAGAAATCCCTACCCACACCCAAAAAAGGAAAAAGGACAGGCTATCAAAAGTCCTAAATACAAAAATTTGAACAAGTCACTTCACTTCCATCTAGCAATGTACTGAGAGAGATGAGGGTCTTTCTTCCACTGGATTTGGATTTGACTGGCAATCTGGAAGACAATATCTTGTAGAATCGTTTCCTTGGTCTTCTCTTCTTGTTTGTAAGTTCGAGCATTTCTTTCTTTCCATATACTATAAAAAGTTAAAGCCAAGCACATCCTGGGGACAATGTGATTGGGAGTCTTCCGCTTCCACCTCCCAGCTGCCCAATCCACCAAGGTGTCCCAAGAAGAGGTTGATCGGGCCATCCCCAATCGTTGCATGATTCCCTGCCAAACAAATGAAGAGTATGAGCAGTTGAAAAATAAGTGATCATGAGATTCCATACCTTTATGACAGAGAGCACACGCCAAAGGTCCTGGTGTGAATGGAAAGATCCTATCATGGGTAGTAACCTGTGAAGAATAGCAAAACCATAAAATGATACTATGTCTTGGTATGTGTCCAGAGAACCAAAGAAGGTTATGCCAAGGAACCTTGGGGTGAACCTCCCTAAGAAGGTCCCAGGTGTGAGTAGAGGAGAACCTCCCATTAGGAGAAGGTAACCAAGTAACCACATCATGAGTGACAGAAGGAAAGGGAAGAGAATGTAAATGGTCTCTTATTTGTACAAGCTCAACAGTATTAGTGAGAGGCCAATGCCATGCCTCTCCTTCTATGACAGAGAAAACTTTCGCATTGAGGTCCAGAGCTGCATCGTAAACAACACGAGGGCCATATTTATCCAATAAAGGGCCTAATGGGTGCCAATAATCATACCAGAGAAAGGAGCCATTCCCGTTGCCAATTTTATGGCGTATCATCGGCCGAACCACCTCTCTTAATTTAAGCAATTTTTTCCAGTACCACAAACATTGAGATGGGGGTTTGACAGCCCAAAAGCTTTTGCCTCTTAACATGTAAGTTTTAATCCAACTAACCCAGAGGGATTTATTATCGGGAGTAAAAATAGACCAAATATGTTTTAGATTCATAGCAATGTTAAGTTGGACTAGGTTTTTAATGCCTAGGCCCCCTTCTTTTTTGGGTTTACAAACTTAATCCCATGACACCTTAGCACCCTGAGGTTTATCAATGCCACCTGTCCAAAGAAATCTACGCATAAGTTTTTCAACCTGTTTGATAACACTTTTTGGTAACATAAACATGCCTGCCCAATAAATCTGTATACCTGCAATGACAGTTTGAATAAGTTGAAGTCTACCAGCATAAGATAAGAATTTAGATTTCGAAGAAAGGATTCTAGAACTTATCTTATTAACTAAGTCATCACAGTCTCCCTTCTTCAATCTAGTTGTAATAAGGGGAACTCCAAGGTACTTTAAAGGAAGGGATCCAACAGTAAATTGAAGTGTTTGACATATGGAGTTAGAGGAATCCTCGTCAATACCCGCAAACAAGAGACAACTCTTACAAGTATTAGCATTTAAGCCAGTGAACTGATAAAACTGAGTTAAAGAATCTTTCATTACTAAAGCAGAATCCACATCACCATTGAAAAGCAAGAGAAGGTCATCCGCAAAACAAAGATGGGAAATTTTCAGTTTCTCACATCTCTAATGATATTTAAAATTGGGAGATCGTTGGATATTGTATTGAATCACTTGGCTAAGCGTATCCATAACGAGAACAAAAAGATAGGGAGACATAGGGTCACCTTGTCTCAAGCCTTTAGCACCATCAAAATACCCAATAGATTCACCATTAAAGTTGAGGGAGTATTTGGGGCTAGTAATACAAGTTGTGATCCAGCTTTTCATTTTAGGAGGGAATCCAAGCACATCAATCAAGTCAATCAAAAATTCCCAACTCACACTATCATAAGCCTTCATAAGGTCAACCTTAGCTGCGACTCTAGGTCGACCCGAAGATTTATGGTAGTCTCTCATCAAGTTTGGGCAAGAAGAACATTATCACTTATTTTCCGACCTTTAATAAAAGCAGATTGAGCATTATCAACAATATTTGGTAACAGTAATTGGAGTCTTTTAGCAATTATTTTAGAGATGCACTTATAGACAGTGTTACAACAGGAAATAGGTCTAAAATCACCCATCTTGGAGGGGTTGGGGATTTTTGGGATAAGGGCAATAATAGTTGCATTGGATTCTCTTAATATTTCTCCAGTAATGAAAAATTCTTTAATAGCATTAGTAACCAGAGGGCCAGTTAGTGCCCACGTCTCTTTGAAGAAATGGGCATTATAACCATCCGGGCCCGGAGCTTTGTTGCTATGGATGCTAAACATAGCCTCTTTAATCTCTACATCACTGGGAATGTTATCCATGCTTAAGAAATTATCCGTGGGTATTCTTTTATGTATTACACTCCTAAACATATTAATACCAGGATAAGGATTAGTAGCAGGAGAACCAAGCATGGATTTAAAGAATCTTAAAGCCTCACTTTTAGCTTCTTCCTCGTTCTTGGTTTGAAAACCATTAGGTTGAGTAAGGGAAACAATCCTTTTACTGTTACGCCTAAGTTTAATGGAGTTGTGGAAGTAGGCAGTATTTCTATCACCTGCTTCAAGCCATTGAATTCTAGATTTTTGTCTCATCACCTCTTCTTCCACTCTTATAGCTTCCCAGAGAGTATCGCGGAAAAAATTTTCATGTGCTCTTAAGACAGGGTCCTGGGGATGCTTATCTAAATTTTTCTGGCAATTCAAAAGATTCCCCCTGGCTATATCAACTAACAATTTCTCTCTACCTATCGTGTTCTTTGAGAGTTTTTTAAGATCGACTTTAAGATTCCTAAGTTTGTGGCAAAGTTGGAATTGAAAAGTACCTTCAAAATTAGTGGCCCAAGCATTGTCAATGGTACTAGCAAAATTATCCAACGACGTCCAGTAGTTATAGAATTTAAAAGGTCTACCCTTTCTTCTGCTAGGATTGGCAACTTTGACAAGAATAGGGGAGTGGTCAGAGACCCCAAATGGAAGGAATTCTGCATGAGCTAAAGGAAACGAGTCGAGCCATCCCTGATTAACAAGCGCTCTATCCAATTTTTTACTTACGGTGCGATTGCTCCAAGAGAAGTAGATACCTGTATATCTGAGATCTACAAGGCAAGCAGAATTCACAAGATCATTAAATTCCTCGGCTCCCTGGTATTCATAATAGAGTTGAAATCTCTGAGACTAATCCATGGGCAGTCACCAATAGAAGCCGAGATAACCCTTAAGTCATTCCAAAGGCTCCGTCTCTCTTGAATAGTATTAAAACCATATATAAACGAAGCTTCGAGAGCCATGGAATGATCAACTTTTTCGATTTTTACATGGATAATTTGGCAATTGCATTTAAGCATAAATAAATTAACTTTGTTAGAGTTCCATCCAACCCAAATTCTGTCTACAGAGTTTGGGTTGCTATTGGTAACAAAGTTCCAGTCAGGTAGCATGTTTTTCTGTATTTTATCTTGGTTAGGCATCTGGACTTTAGTCTCTATAATACCCAGCACATCTATATTATTATCAGAAACAAACTTTGCAATCTCATTTTGTTTAAGGGGATGATTGAGCCCTCTTATATTCCAACTACTTATAATCATTAAAGACGGTGATGGGGTTGGCTCCTCGTACCTGGGGAGCCCTCTTTACTGTTCTTCTTCTTGTTGTTCTGACCTATAGAGCTTGATTTCTTCGTAGCAATGCTTGAGGGTGATTCGGAGGTTGAAGGAGTAGTGGGTTTAGACTGAGCAGAGCGTGTAACATAATCCTCATCCATGTCCCTCCCTTGCTCTAAGGTTAGGCTGGCCGAATTATCATTATGTATTTTTTTTCGGAAAAAGGGTAAATATATTCCAAAAAAAGGATGTACCAAATGTACAAGGGGCATACCCCAGGATAAAACAATGAGCTCAAATCATAAGGACATGAAGCAAAAAAGCAACAAGTTACACCATGGGCAATCAGCCAAACAAAAAACAACAATCAGGTGGTCACCCATAGGTGAAACACTTTTACGTCCAATTACAAAGAATCCTATCAATATTAGATTGATGTTTCCACTTTAGCCTAATTTGTTCATGAATGTGAGTGATGAGGTTCTTCAGTAGGATCTCTTTAGAAGTTGAAATGTTCTTGAAGGTTCTAAAATTCCTCTCTTTCCAAATGCCATAGATAGATACTCCTAGACAAATTTTTGGTATCACCTTTTGTATGGTCTTCCCTTTTAGGTTTTGAGCCAACCAGTCCACTGTGCCAGCCCAAGTGTTCCCTTGCCAAGCCATTCCACATCTGATCATAATTTCCTGCCACACAAAAGAAGAAAAAGGGCAATTAAAGAACAAGTGGTTATGTGTTTCCATATTTGACTGGCAAAATACACAAGCCAGTGGCCCACTCGTGAATCTGCAAATTCTATCATGTGTAGACAATCGATTTTGGACAGCTAGCCATAGCACAAAACTCTGTCTGGGAATACACCCAGAGAACCACACAAGGTTATACCACGGAACCACTGGAGCATGGTTCCTCAGATGGTCCCAAATGAGAGAAGTGCTGAACTTACCATTTGGAGTTATACTCCACTTTATAGTATCTTGGCCATTGCTAGGATTATAGAAAGAAGACAAGGCAATTCTGATTTCATTGAGCTCAATGGTGTTGGTACCAGGCCAATTCCAATCACAATTTCTAATGATACTATTTACCTTAGCATTGATATTGATTGCAGCATCATAAGCAATTCTTTCAGAGTATCTGTCAACTAGTGGCCCTAATGGGAGCCAATTATCAAACCAAAGAAAAGTATGATCACCTCTCCCAATTTTGTGAATTAGAAGAGGTTTAGCAACTTCTCTAAGCTTTAATAACTTTCTCCAATACCAAGAACATTGGGATGGGACTTTGGCCTGCCAAAAACTCTTACCTTTCAACATATACTGTTGGATCCATTGGTTCCAAAGGGAGGTGTTAGAAGGATCTAATAAATTACCAATATGTTTCAAGTTTAAAACATTATTAATCAAGAGAGTATCCTTAAATCCCAAACCCCCTTCTTTTTTAGGTCTACACACTAAATCCCAAGCTACTTTGGCTCCTGAAAATGTATCTGTCTTGCCCGACCACAGGAATCTAGCCATAGCCTGGTTCACTTGCTTGAGGACACCCTTAGGAAGCACAAACATACCTGACCAATAGAGCTGAACACCTGTCAGAACAGAACTAATTAGTTGAGCTCTCCCAGCATAAGATAAGAATTTAGATTTCCAAGAGTTTACCCTAGCACATATTTTATTGACTAAGCCCTCACAATCTTGCTTTTTGAGCTTTGTGGTAATTAAGGGAATTCCAAGATATTTAACAGGGAGGTTGCCTTCAATAAATTGTAGAGCTTGTAAAATCTCGTCCTTCACATCATCCTCAATGTTAGAGAAGAAAATACAACTTTTATCATTATTAGCTTGTAGCCCACTTAGATTAAAGAATTGATTGAGGGTGGTTCGTATAAGTTTGGCTGATTTCACATCCCCATTGAACAGAATCAGGAGATCATCTGCAAAACATAGATGTGAAATCTCCAATTTGTCACATTTCCAATGGTAAGTAAATGCTTCTCTCTGAATATTGTGTTTCAAAAGTTGGCTAAGAGCATCCATGACAATAACAAATAAATAAGGTGATATCGGGTCCCCTTGTCTTAACCCTTTGGCCCCATCAAAATAGCCCACAGATTCCCCATTAAAATTAATAGAGTACCTAGGCGTAGTAACACAAGCTATGATCCACTTTTTAAGGTTAGGAGGGAAGCAAAGCACATCCAACAAGTCAATAAGAAACTCCCAACTAACACTATCATAGGCCTTCATAATGTCTACCTTAGCAGTGGCTCTAGGCTTACCAGATTGTTTATGATAGTCTCTAAGAAGATCTTGGGCAAGGAGAACATTGTCACAAATACGCCTACCTTTCACAAAAGCTGATTGGGCTTGATCAATGATATTAGGGAGAATCATTTGAAGTCTGCAGGCAATGATCTTGGATATGCATTTATAGACAGTATTACAGCATGAGATAGGTCTAAAATCACCCATCTTAGTGGGATTAGGGACTTTGGGGATTAAAGCAATAAGAGTAGTATTAGATTCTTTTAACAACTCCCCATTTTGAAAGAATTCTTTAACAGCTGCTGTAATAGAAGTACCAATAACGGGCCAAGAATCTTTAAAGAAGAAAGCATTGTATCCATCTGGACCTGGAGCTTTATTACTATGCAAGCTAAAGAAAGCCTTTTTAATTTCATTTTCAGAGGGGACCCTATCCAAATCAGCATGCAAGTCAACATGAATTCGTTTATGAACAAAATTCCTAATACTGTCTTTGCCAGGATAATTAGTATTAGAGGGGGTTCCTAAAAGATTGTGAAAATATCTAATAGCCTCCCCTTTTGCCTCATCGGATGTGGTAGTAAAGGTACCATCAGGTTTTTCAAGAACAATGATTCGTTTAAAATTCCTTCTTTCTTTAATGGATAAATGGAAATATCTTGAGTTTTTATCACCAACATCTAACCATTGTAATCTGGATTTCTGTCTAAGAATCTCTTCTTCAATCCAAATAGCTTCCAGGTATGCTTTTAGACAAAGATTTTGTTGTTCAATGAGAAGACAATTATTAGGGTCTGCTAATAAAGAACACTGAACAATTTTTAAATCCTCTCTAGATCTGTCTGCTTTGATCCTTTCATGTCCTAACGAGTTTTTACCAAATTCTTTTAGATCTTGTTTGAGATTTCTAAGTTTGTGGCAAACTTGATACTGTGCTGTCCCTACAACTGGTTGGTTCCATGCTTTTTTAACAATATCAGAGTATTTATCCAGTTTAGACCAATAGTTATAAAACTTGAAAGCCCTACCTTTTCTTCGTTGGTCCTTATCAACATGAACAATAATAGGAGAGTGATCAGAGATACCTGGGGCTTGGAAATAAGCGAAAGAATCTGTAAAAGAGTCAAGCCATGTTTGGTTAACCAAAGCTCTGTCAAGTTTCCTTTGGGTAAAGTCTGGTCTTCCGTACCGTCTGTTACACCAAGTGAAAAACTCCCCAACTGCTCTAAGATCACTTAAACAACAATCATTAGTGACTTCTTGGAATTCATACATTTCATTATCCCAGCCATGGTTGGAATCAGAAATTTCTTCTGGACACAAAGTGACATTAAAATCTCCCAAGGTTATATAATTTATGGTCGAAGTACTAGCATGAATGGATCTTAGAACTGACCACAGTTCCCTTCTCGGTTGGGCAGTGTTAAAACCATAGACAAAAGAGGCTTCCAAATAAGTAGTTTTGTCATCATTCTCAATACTAACATGAATAACTTGGGGAGTAATTTTAATAATTTTTAAGTTAATTTTAGCTGAATTCCATCCAACCCAGATCCGCCCTACAGAGTCAGGGCTACTATTAGTGACACAATCCCAATGTTTGAACACTTTCTTTTTAATAAAATCTTCATTAACAAGCTTCACTTTAGTTTCAACAAGGCTTAAAACATCAATATTGTTATCATGAATAAACTTTGCAACTTCAGATTGCTTTGAGGTCAAATTAAGACCTCTGATATTCCAGCAGCTTATAATCATTAGAGACGTCTTGGAGATTGTTTCTTTTTCCTTGAGGACCGGTTAAGGTTGTTCCTCGTGCTTTGATTACTATTATAGTTACCTCTTATAGGAGTTTGAGAGGGAGAAATAACCTGACCTTCAGAGGAAGATGCATCTGAGCTAATGGAGTGAGCAATTACAGGACCAGTTGAAATAGTTGGAAGGCTTTCCCTATTGTTTGCAGTCCATTAGCAACTTTGTCAGTCAGCAGTGTTGGTGCAGTAGATACTTCATTTTCAATCAGGAGAGAATTTACATTATGAACTTCTGTTGCCTCAGATTGGGTACACATGGTTGTTTCATTTAACTTCTCATCATCTCCTTGAGTCACTTCCAAAGCTGAGAATTGGTTGGTTATAGTGATATCTGTGGCAGTTGGCAAAGTTGGTTCTCCCATTTTCACTTGGGAAGCACTTGGGGTAACAAGACTTAAAGCAGATGTGGATGGTTTCGAATCCTTATCAGTGCTTTTAGATTCTATATCCACATTACCCTCCGTACTTAACCTCTCAGATTTCTCTTCATAAACCTTCTTACCTTTCCCTTTGACCATCCAAGGGTCTTCCATTGTGGTGGTAGTTGGGCTAGGACCTGGGACCTTATGGTTTTGCACCTTCTGAGCTCTTGGGGTCCTTGAGCAGTCATGCCCAAACCTTTTACATTTAGCACATCTTAATGGAGTCCATTGATATTCCACATCAATAGTGATTTTATTCGAATCAATACCCTCAACCTTAATATCAAAATTGTAAGGAAGTTCAGACTCAGCACTTACCTCAATGCAGATTCTTGCATATGAAATCCTTCTGCAGGTTGCTGTCATTCGATCCACATGCAGTGGTTTCCCAATGACACTCGCAATATGGCTAAGTCCTTCTTGGGTCCAAAATTCCATTGGGACATTAAAAAAATGTACCCAAATAGGCACAGAAGATGGAACTTCCTTATCTAACACAAGCCCTGGATGCCATTTCTTGAGCAGAATAGGTTGTCCTGCAATATGCCATGGCCCCCCTTCCAGGACACTGTCACAATCTCCACTGGTGTTAAACTTGAAGAAAAAATAGCCTGATTCAGTGGCTAACATATCATACAACCCCTTGTTAGCCCAAAATTTCTCAGTTGCATTCTTGACCAAGGTGTATGGAAGTTTCTTGCCTATGAAAGACCCCACAAGAGTGTTGTCCCATTGAGCACAACCTACTGCTGGTAAGTCACTGGGTAACAAAATCACCTTCCCATCTTCTCCCATCTTAGGCGGAATAAAATTGAGTTTAAAGTTAGGTTCAGCATTACCTTTCACAAGTGATGCCCAACTTGGTTTTGGGGGAATATTAGAACCACCTAAATCTGTTGCAACCACCGAATGGACAGGATTCACAGGAATAGGTAAGGTAAGGCTCGGGTTTGCACTATTTGGCACTGTATGTGAGGTTAAGGGTTGGTTAGCTACTGATGCGAACCTCAATAACTTGTATTGAGACCCAACAACAAAATTGACATGTTTACCCAGAAAAGGAAAAATCAGATTGTTGTGATAGTGAACCCGTGACCCAACGCCTATAAAGAGACGCAAACCACGGGTATTCCAAAGATTAGTGAAGACGCCACAATCAGATGCGGAAGGCTGATTGATAAGTCATGGTGTGTGAAGACACCACAATCAGATGCGAAAGGCTGATTGATAAGTCAAAAATTGTGTTCTGTGAAGAACAAGGGGGAGGAGCAAAGCTCAACTTCAGAATTGTGTTTAATCCATTATATAAATCTGCCCATACAAAAGAGTATATATAGGATTGGAACAACCCTCCAACCATAGGGATAAATGCAAGTTGTTGGAACAACCCTCCAACCATAGGAAATAAATGCAAGTAGTTGGAACATCCTCCCAACCATAGGAAATAAAGCTACCACGTTTTTTTAGCAAAGGCTAGTACAAAAAGTAGTTTAACTCATTAAAACACATAGAAATATGAACAAACTCCCAACTACCAACTATAAAACATAAATAGCCATATCTTGGAAGTTATATTCAGCCCATTATTCTTCCACATGCATAAATATGATTAGGAAATATAATCAGCCCTATCTTCTTCAAATTTATGCCCAATTAATAAGATCAACCCAAAAAAATGCCACCTTGATCTTCTTGGATTCTCCATTTATAATCAGCCCAATTCAGCCCATTAAGTGCTTCCTTGATTCTCATCATTCTCCCTCTCTTCAAAGGATTCGTCCTCGAATCCATGCAAAGGAAATGCATGATAAATTTTTTTTTTGAAGTGCACGACTCAACACAAGAAAAAAAAAATCATACTTTTTTTTTTTTGGTAACTTTGTGCACAACACAATACAACAAGAATAAGAACACGAATAAGAACAAGATATGAAGAACACAACGATCAGAATATTTTTTTTTTTTAAGAACACGATGACACAGAACATAAAAAAAAAGATCAAATTTTTTTTTTTTTTTTTTAGAATAATTTTTTTTAAGAACACGATGACACAAACAAAGACACAAAAACAAAATGGATAGATACTCTGATTTTAGAGCCTGAGCTCTGATACCAAATGTTGCGAACCTCAATAACTTGTATTGAGACCCAACAACAAAATTGACATGTTTACCCAGAAAAGCTAAAATCAGATTGTTGTGATAGTGAACCCGTGACCCAACGCCTATAAAGAGACGCAAACCACGGGTATTCCAAAGATTAGTGAAGACGCCACAATCAGATGCGGAAGGCTGATTGATAAGTCATGGTGTGTGAAGACGCCACAATCAGATATGAAAGGCTGATTGATAAGTCATGGTGTGTGAAGACACCACAATCAGATGCGAAAGGCTGATTGATAAGTCAAAAATTGTGTTCTGTGAAGAACAAGGGGGAGGAGCAAAGCTCAACTTCAGAATTGTGTTTAATCCATTATATAAATCTGCCCATACAAAAGAGTATATATAGGATTGGAACAACCCTCCAACCATAGGGATAAATGCAAGTTGTTGGAACAACCCTCCAACCATAGGAAATAAATGCAAGTAGTTGGAACATCCTCCCAACCATAGGAAATAAAGCTACCACGTTTTTTTAGCAAAGGCTAGTACAAAAAGTAGTTTAACTCATTAAAAACACATAGAAATATGAACAAACTCCCAACTACCAACTATAAAACATAAATAGCCATATCTTGGAAGTTATATTCAGCCCATTATTCTTCCACATGCATAAATATGATTAGGAAATATAATCAGCCCTATCTTCTTCAAATTTATGCCCAATTAATAAGATCAACCCAAAAAAATGCCACCTTGATCTTCTTGGATTCTCCATTTATAATCAGCCCAATTCAGCCCATTAAGTGCTTCCTTGATTCTCATCAGCTACTGTATTGGTACTATGGTGCTCTGAATGTACGCATGTGGTGGAAGATTCAAAGCCATTCACGTGGCTTTGCAGGGGGGACAAAGCGCCTAAAAACCCGGCGCTGGGGTCAAGTTTTGCGGAAGGCTGCAGGGGTTCAGCTTTGTCCAATAAAAAAACATTACCTTTTTGACCGTTGGGCGCGTGAAGATGTGATAGCACATGGGCGTGGCCTGCACTCTCCTGGAACTTTTGAGGCACTAAACTTCCACCTCTATGAGGATCAAGCACAGCATTTGGATATGTTTTCTGAGCAAGAACATCAAGAACATCAAATTTTTGGACCGAGGGGCCTTCATCCTCTTGCTTTGCTTCGGAAAAACTCTGAACTGCTTTCCACACTTTCTTAGCTCCATTAGATCTATGTTCATCTCCTGAGCTCAAATCACTTCCGCAAATGTCAAAAGGTTCGAATTGGTGTCGCCTCCAATCCGAACCAAATCTAGCCTCGGTTCTTCTTCCTCCATTTTTGTAAGGGGTCCTACCTACATTAGACCCCCTTCTTGGACCAGCAAACGAGGATGCATGACCTTGTAAAGCTTTGAGGTCTTCCTTCTCATTCATCAATTTTTGAATTTGAGCTTGTGCTAATTTCAGATTCTTCATCAGATAATCATTTGAATCCTTAAGCAAGTTATTTTGGTATTCATGATCTGTGTGCTCCTCTTCATTTTCAGTACCCTGTTCTTCTTCCTCCCCTCTGTCCTGACTCTTCTTGGGGATAACATCTTTACTAACAACCAAGTCCTTTGTAGAAGCTGCATCATTTCCTTTAGGATCAACCACTCCTATATCAGTGACTATCACATTGTGATCTGCATCAGAGGGAACCAGCTCATGGACAGAGACAGAAGGTTCAGAGCAAATCTTAGGACAAGATGAACTCTTCTTAAGTATACCCTTGGGCTGGATAATGATCTTAACACTTTGCTTAAGATTTGTTCCAGTTTCAGACTTAGTAGCAGTACCAACAATAGATTCACCAACTGGATTTTGTTGCAATCGTGCCCAAACTTCTTACATTTTGTACATCTCATGGGGCTCCATTGGTATTCAACTTTCAGTGTGATTGTCTTAACTTCCCCATTAAGTGGATCTTCAATCTCAATATCAAAGTCTTTGACCAAATCAAATGCTGCATTAATCTCAATACAGATTCTCGCATACGAAATCCTGCGGCATGTAGCTGTCATCCTATGGACATGTAATGGTTTTCCAATGGCACTGGCAATGTAGCTAAACCCTTCAGTATTCCAATATTCAAGTGGGATGTTATAGATGTTAACCCATATTGGAATGGTAGTTTGAGCCTCTTTGGCTAGTTCCAACCCATATTGCCACTTCCTCAAAATTATAGGCTGTCCTGCAACATGCCAAGGTCCGCCCTCCAAAACAGCATCACTCTCATCTTTGGAATCAAATTTGAAAAAGAAATAGCCAGATTCAGTGGCTAGCATATCATGCAGACCCAATTTGCCCCATAATTTGGAAGTAGAATTCTTAACCAAGGAGTATGGAAGCTTCTTGCCAATGAAATATCCAACTAATGTGTTATCCCATGCTTTACTCCCAGCTTCTGCAACATCTTTGGGCAATCTGATTTTAATCCGATTAGTATCTCTGTTGGGTTGAATGTAGTTTACTTTAAAGTCAGAAGCTATTTTAGGATGTAAGATAGAGGCCCAGCTAGGTCCCTGAGTCTGGTTAGGTTGTAACCCCACAGTAGGATTGCTAAGCAGCTTAGTAGGTGAGACTTGATTTAGAGCATCATTTTTAACATCAGACTTTGAGCCCTCTACTTGAGAAGTATTTGCGGAATATCCAAACTTGTGGGGTCCAAAATCAAGTGAACCTTTAGCAGTATTGGAAACAGGAGTTGGGCCATCAAGAGGGAGGGTAGTCTTTGTAGTAAGTTGAGTTTCATAGGGTAAGTGGGGGAATACACCGATTGGATAGTCCAAGTGGTGGGTGGGATCACAATTGCGGGTAGCCAACACAGACGAGGGAGCCACTGGGCAAGTGGGGGATCCAGCAGGTAATGTTGGGCTGCCAAAACTTGAGGCCACGTGGGAGCCTTGAGTATTAAAATAAGAGAAGTGTTCCTGCATCTTGCTAGTGGACTCATCCAAATGGCGCATGGTAGTAGACAAGGCGCCGAGAATCCGGGGTACGGCAATGGAGCCCATGTGACTCTCTGGGTTCGCGTGCTGCTCACTTCCCTTAGCCTGAGAGTGAGTGATTTGCTGCATAGTATTCTTAGCATTACAACCACTGTCCACGTGGGTGCTAGTGGGAGACAAGCCACCATGAATTAAGGGTAAAGGCACATTTGCCATGTGAAGAGGGATATTGGGCTGCTGCGCATAGTTGCGTGTACTCATGGACAAACCAGCAGCTTTTGGGTGGGCATTTAATGAGGCCATGTAGCCGTTGGCCTCAAGTAAAGATGGATAGTGGGCCCCAGCCGCAGCAAACACCTTGGTTGAATAAGCAGTACTACTCTTCGGATCAAAAAGTGATACCTTCCCATTGCCTTTGGACCTTGGACAATGGACAGCTCCTATCACAAAGAACCATCAGACTCAAGATCCTTCTGATGGACAATGGACAACTAGAAGCAAGGGAAAATTTGTCAAATCTCAAGAGCCAAATTCTATTCCATCTTCCTCTAATACTAACATGGAGATACCAATTGCAGATAGTAAAGCTCCTGAAGACTTTCTTGAAGGTCCTGGTCCCTCAGATTTGAAAAGTAAAATAGGAGAACCTTGTGCCCCTGATATCTTGGGCCCTAACCAATTCATGGTATTGGAATCCTCCTTTGATGACCAAGAAATTGATGACATGCAACAAGTAAATTGTCTCAAAGGAACCAATGAAACTGTGGGTAGTGGAATCATAAATTGCCCTAGTGTTGAAGTTTTCCAGCAAGAAAGTTCCAACGCAGTTATGCCCTCTGTTTTGGACAAGGATAGTGCAGCTGCTGAAAGTATTGAGCCCACTTTACAGGCTGAGTTGGATGGGCAAGACAGGGAAGGAGGGGTTCATCAAGGCTCTCCACTGGACTACACTGGTACTCCTACACCTACTATAGTAGATGATAAGCTAATAGACAATCCTGAAGGGAAAGAATTGGATCTCCCAAGTACTACATGTCAGGTCAATCTCTCTCCCTCCTCCTCTAATTCTAATTTTATATCCCATCATAAGAATTCTAAACAAGGGAAGAAGAACAATAAAAGTAGTTCTTCAGGTAAAAGACGACACCCATTCCGACGTACTTAATGATTATTGGTTGCTGGAATATTAGGGGTCTTAATCAATTTTCTAAACAAATGGAAATTTCCAAATTTGTTTCTTCTAATCATATTGATGTTTTAGGGATCACTGAATCCAAAGTTAGAATGCCTAACCAAGATGGCATACAAAAAAGAATTCTTCCTAGTTGGAATTTTGTTACTAATAGCCAACCAAATTCTGTGGATAGAATTTGGGTTGGTTGGAACCCTAACAAAGTTTCTTTAACTGTTTTGAAAAACACTAGGCAGCTAATTCATGTCTCTATCCAAGATATAAATATGTCTGTGTCTTTTGAAGCTTCTTTTGTCTATGGTTTTAACACCATCCAAGAAAGAAGAAGTTTGTGGGCTGACATCAAGTCCATCTCAGCCTCCCTTGGTCACAGTCCCTGGATTACAATCGGTGACTTTAATGCGGTACTTAACTCTAATGAGAAATTTGGGGGTAATCCGGGAAAAGACCAAGGAGCCGAGGAATTTAATGCGTGTGTGAATGCATCTTGCCTTGTAGATCTTCGATTCACAGGGATTTATTTCACTTGGAGCACTAGCAGGTATAAGGAAAAATTGGATAGAGCTCTCGTCAATCAAGATTGGCTTGACAAATTCCCATCAGCATATGCTCAGTTTCTCCCATCTGGTATTTCTGATCATTCTCCTATTCTTGTTAAAATGGATAATTCTACCAGGAAAAAAGGTCATACATTCAAATTCTATAACTATTGGACATCGTTAGATAATTTTGACGACTTGGTTAAAAAATCTTGGGCTAATAATGTTGAGGGTAATTACCAATTCCAGTTATGCAAAAAACTTAAGAATCTCAAAACTGAACTTAAAAAATTTTCGAAAGATTCTATAGGTAGAGCAAAGTTGCATGCTGACGAATCTAGAGAAAACCTGTTGCACTGCCAAAGACTTATCGATGAACACCCACTTGACTTGACACTTAAATCCCAGGAACGTAACCTTATGGGGATTTTTTTAGAAGCTATACGGGTGGAGGAGGAAGTGATGAGACAAAAATCCAGAGTCCAATGGCTTGAAGCAGGGGATAAGAACACCACCTTTTTCCATCAATCCGTCAAAAACCGTAGGAATAGGAAAAGGATTGTCTCCCTCTTACTACCTAATGGGGATCAGACAAAAAGCGAAGTAGAAGCCCAGCAGGAAGCCATTAGGTATTTTAATACCATGCTTGGTACTCCTGCTACTAATAACTATCCTGGTTATAATGTGCTAAGGGATATTATCCATAAAAGAATCCCCACTGAAGCCCTCTCCAGTATGGATAGTATCCCTAGTGATATTGAGATCAAGGATGCCATGTTTAGCATCAATAGTAACAAAGCTCCGGGTCCTGATGGCTACAATGCTCATTTTTTTAAAGAAACTTGGAATATCACAGGTGCTTTAGTTACTCAAGCTATTAAAGAATTTTTTATCCATGGGGAACTATTGGGAGAGTCTAATGCAACCTTAATTGCCCTTATCCCTAAAATTCCTAATCCCTCTAACATGGGTGATTTTCGTCCAATTTCATGTTGCAACACGATCTATAAATGTATCTCAAAAATCATTGCAAAAAGACTCCAACTTGTCCTCCCTAGTCTTGTGGACAATGCTCAGTCTGCCTTCATCAAAGGTCGCAAGATAAGTGATAATATTTTGTTAGCCCAGGACCTTATGAGGGATTATCATAAACCCTCGGGTCAACCCCGTGCAGCAGCTAAGGTTGACCTTATGAAAGCCTATGATAGTGTTAGCTGGCAGTTCTTATTGGACTTAATTGATATCTTAGGGTTCCCCCCCAGAATGCAAATTTGGATTAAAAAGTGTGTCACTAGCCCTAAATATTCTATCAATTTTAATGGGGAATCTATTGGCTATTTTGGAGGTGCTAAAGGTCTTAGACAGGGTGACCCTCTTTCCCCCTACCTTTTTGTTCTTGTGATGGATACTTTGAGCCAATTAATAAAACACAATATCAAAGCTTCAACACACTTTAAATATCATTGGAAATGTGAAAAGCTGAGTATTTCCCACCTTTGCTTTGCTGATGACCTACTTTTACTATTTCACGGGGATACAGATTCTGCCCACCTTATGAAAAGCACTCTTACTCAATTTTATGACCTCACTGGCTTACTTGCTAACACTAGTAAGAGCTGTCTTTTTACTTCTAGCATTGAAGATACGGTAATTAATTCCATTTGCCACATATTCCAATTTACTATTGGATCCCTTCCTCTTAAGTACCTTGGTGTTCCTCTTATAACATCTAGACTAAAGAAGGGAGATTGTCAAGAACTTGTTAACAAGATTAGCTCTAGAATAACATCTTGGACTTCTAAATACCTTTCTTATGCTGGACGACTTCAATTAATACATTCTGTCCTTTCAGGTATTCAAAACTACTGGTCTGGTATGTTTATCCTACCCAAAAGCATTTTAAAAGAGGTTGAAAAGTTATTGAGGAGATTTCTTTGGTCTGGAGGCATTGAAAAAGCTCATGGGGCTAAAGTTGCTTGGGACCTTGTATGTCGGCCTAAAATGGAAGGGGGATTGGGGTTGAAGAATCTTATCCAACTCAATAAAACATTGAATTTAAAACATATCTGGTCCCTTTTCTCTTCAGGGCCAAATTCTTTATGGGTGGATTGGGTTAAAATTTATCTCTTAAAAGACAAAAGTTTTTGGATTGTTAAAGCCCCGTCCCAAAGTTCTTGGTATTGGAGGAAACTCCTTAAACTCAGAGACATGGTTAGGCCCTTATTGAAACACAAGATTGGGAATGGGAGTAGTACCTTCTTATGGTATGACAATTGGCATCCCTCAGGCCCTCTCTTGGATAAATTTAGTCCCAGAGTTGCATACGACGCAGCAATTCCCTTACATGCGAAAGTTAAAGATATCATAGTGGATTGGGAATGGCAATGGCCTCGCACTAACACGCTGGAACTCATGGAAATCCGAAGCCACATGCTTGATCTTCCCCTGCCTTCTGATAACCTTGATACCACTATATGGGTTCCTTCTCCCAATGGGAACTTTAACCTTGCACATACTTGGGAACACCTTCGAGTCACTGGCCCGAAGGTTCCATGGCATCGGCTCATTTGGTTTCCAGGAAATATTCCTAAGCACAGTTTCATTTCTTGGTTGGCAATTCTTAACCGTTTATCAACTCATGACAGGATTGTCCACTTCACTCCTGGACCCTTAGGATGTGTCCTCTGTTATCGAGGTATGGAATCGCATGATCACTTGTTTTTTAGTTGCTCATACTCTTCTTTTATTTGGCAGGCCTTACTGCAACGTTTGGATATTAATTCCCATGCGTCTTCTTGGAGCTCTATTGTGGAATGGGCAGCTAGGAAATGGACAAAGAAAACTCCTAAACACATTATTCCTAGAATGTGTCTTGGGTTGATCATTTATAGCATATGGAAGGAAAGAAATGCTCGAACATTCAAATCTGAAGTTAAAACAAAAGAAAGGCTCCTTCAAGAGATCCACCTCCAAATCTATATTCAGATCCAGATCAAGTGGAAAAATGATCCACTTCTCTTAAATTACATTACTACTAGATGGACATAGACTGAACAAGCACCTTTCGTATCATTTTTTGCTCATTTTGATTTTCTTTAAAAGTTCAGGTTCTATGAGGGACCATTGAGCTGTGCTCTTGTGTTGTCTTTTATTCTATTCACTATTGAGTGACCTTTTGCTAAGGTGGGCCTTCTTGGCTATAAGCCTTGGAATTTCCCCTTAAGTGCATCATCTGGATGCTGTTTTGTGCTTATTGTATATCCTGGGGTATGCCCCTTGTACTTTTGTATAGTGCCGTTTGGCTTTTGTTTTATTTATTCACCATTCCCCGAAAAAAAAAACAATAGATTCACCATCCTTCAACTCATTCTCATTAGCATTGAAGGAGGATGAAACTACAGTAGCAGAAATAGCCCCTAGTGATGGGATTGTAACATTTGCAGCACTTGAGTTAGGTAGGTCATCAATAGGAGCTGAGACTTTATCAGCAACTACTGCTGAGATTTCATGGACTCCTTCATCACTAATCCCAAATACAATAGATCTGGAAGGATTTGAAATGATGAAATCAGTTCCTCCATGACCAATAGTAGGCTCACCTTGAACAAGAAGCTCATTTTGAATCATGGTTCCTCCTTCTTGATGTTGAACTTTAACTAACACTGGCTCAATGTTGCTGAGAGTATCAATGGATTGAGAGGCATTGGTTGCACATTTCTTAGTATCATTAGAAGCATTGAGGTTCCTTACAGCTTTGTACCTATCCATATCACTCACATTTCTAGAGAGAGGGAGGAGCTTCTCTCTCTACTCTTATCATTATGTAGTTCCTCCCTCTTGCTATTTTCGATGTAGATATCATCATGAGCTTGATTCAGATTATGGACTGCTAATGCTTGGGCCTCAGTGTCTTCCATAACCTCTTCCAAAGCTGAGAATGTGTTAGTTTCCAGAATGCCTTGACTTTGGGCAGATTTGGGATCTAAGTTGTGGCTAATTTTCTGAACTATGTTCTCGGTGCTAGCCTTGATAGGTTCAGCGATTGGCAGGGAGTCTGCCTCTTTATCACTTTCAATCATAGTCTGACCTTGGGTGAAAACCTTCTTACCTTTGCCTTGGACTAGCCAGGTGCCCTCATCTCGGGTTTCAGAACTCTGGGGTTTAGTGGTGGGGATAGGAACGAATCTTTGAGTAGTTTGTCGCTTATAAATCTTGGAGCAATCATGACCAAATTTCTTGCATTTAGCACATCTTTTGGGGCTCCATTGGTATTCCACTCTTATACTAATTAGCATTGGCTCCCCACTAATAGGATCTACTGTTTCAATATCAAAGTTCTTCAATAGTTCATGTGCTGCATCAACCTCAATACAAAGCCTAGCAAAAGAAATCCGTCTTCGAGAAGCAGTCATTTTATGAACATGCAAGGGCTTACCCACAGCACTAGCAATAAGACTGAGTCCCTCTGGGGACCAATATTCCAATGGAATATTATAAAAATTGACCCATATAGGGAGGTTTGATGGGGCTTCTTTCTCAAAGATCATTCCCTCTTGCCACTTTCGTAATATGATTGGTTGCCCTGCCACATGCCAAGGGCCTCCTTCCAGGACTGCTTCGGATTCCTCCATGGAGTCAAATTTGAAGAGAAAGTGCCCAGATTCAGTGGCAAGCATTTCAGATAGGCCTGCTTTGCCCCATAACTTGATGGTAACATTTTTTACCAAACTGTATGGGAGTTTCTTATCAATGAAATACCCTACCAGAGTATTGTCCCATTCCTTACTACCCTCTGCTGCAAGCTCTTGAGGCATCCGTATAATTATCCTGTCCATGTCTCTATTGATTTTGGTATAACTTAGTTTGAAGTCAGATGCTACACTGGGTTTAAGCAATGAAGCCCAGTTAGTGTTATGTGTAGCAGGCTTAGTGAAGGGCAAGGGAGTCTTACCAGTATTTGTATTGTTGGCATTTGAAGAGCCGGGCCCACTTCCGAGGGGGTGAGTGATCACTTCAGCTGTAGGTTTTGCATGTAAAGACTTGTTGACTAAAGTCATAGAGGGAGAGTTTAGTGGGGTTGGTATAGCGGACCCCACCCCTGGCATAAAGGTATGCACATTTTGGTTTTCTGCCCTAGGGATAGCAGACTCTGTGGGCCCGTTGTTTAATGGGATATACGGCTCCAAAGTATTGGATGGGTTTGGTATAGGGGGCATCACCCCATGTATTAGGGGTAAAGGGCCAGCCCAAACGTGACTGCCAGCTGCCCTTGGTGCGCTCAGTGGGGGTGCTGCCATTCCAGACGTGCTCAGTCCATGCAGGTTGCATGTGGGGGTACTCACCAGACATCTCGCCGGGTTTTGAGGAAAAAGCAGAAGAGCCCATGTGACAACCCGCCGTATTTTGACCATCTGATCCAATGTGACCGTTGGGTGAGGCCGAATCTGTAGCAAACATTGCGTGTGTAGGCGCGTGAGCTTCCCTGCTATCCACGAACCCCTCGGAACATGTGATCTTAGGGTTTTTTGGATCAAACCGAGAACTTTTATCATCTTTATCCTCTTTCTGCAAGCAGGTCTTAGAAGAATAAAAGTTCTTGCTAAGGCGTTTCTCAGGTTCTTCGGGATCAGAATTCGAGCCAGCTGTAACCTTTTTCCACACATAAGATCCATCCCTTAAGATTTCACCTTCCTCCACATCCGAAACTGTACTGTCCTTACAAGGGTCTAAGGTCTGCATGCTCGGAGTATCAGAGTAGGAAAGGGATCTTCCCTTGAATGCTTGCCAGACCAAGGTTCCAGTATAGTTCTTATCATTTTGGTGCCTTGATCTGCCCGTAGAGGGTTTACCCCTGTATGTTTGATTAGTGAATGGGGTTTGTTTAAGGGTTTTCAGTTCCAAGAGCTCAAGCTGGAGCTGCCGGATTTGATCATGTGCAACAGTAAGTTCATTAGTTGCTAGGGCCTGGGACTTCTTCTTAAGTAGCTCATTTGAATCTTGGAGTTTATGGAATTGAGACTGAGATAACTTAGTTGGACTCCTCTCATCATGTTCATCTTGGCTAGAAGAGAGATCTTCCCACTCTTCTGGTATTTCAAGATCATCCTCAGATATCCCATAGCCATTAACCTTGGACAGATAAGAAATTCCAGCATCTCCAATACCAAACTCAATGGATTTTGAAGGGTTTGAAATGATGAAATCCTTACCATTATAAAGTGATACCGAATCCCCTTTGGCATTATCTTCAGCATTGTTCCCTGTGACAGCTTTAGCTAAAGGAGCTTCTGGTTCTTTATCTGCCAGCAACGCAATAACCCTCTGAGATTTAGTAGGGGTTGAAGTTGGTTTAGCCACATT
Organism: Hydrangea macrophylla; assembly: GCA_033977485.1. NCBI lineage: Eukaryota > Viridiplantae > Streptophyta > Magnoliopsida > Cornales > Hydrangeaceae > Hydrangea > Hydrangea macrophylla. The sequence continues at coordinate 48,256,945 of CM066984.1, read as the reverse complement.
AAGGACTCGAACCATCCCATCAGAAATGATACCACCAGAAAGTGAGATTCCAATGGATGGTGAAGCATTTACAGAGTGCTCTCCATGTGTAACTATTGTAGACCCTTCTCCGAGTTGAACAGAACCATCACCTTTGAAGATATATTTACTAGCCAAATCAGAGGGAATAACAGAATGAGCACAGGACTTTGAACTTTCAGAGCTAAAAGGAACAGTCTGCTCATCCTTAAGCTTAGAGGCATCAGCAATCTTTGATTTGCAAATAGTACTATTACCATCACCTTGATTGCGTTTCTTCTTATTAGACCCCATTCAAACACAAAAGAAGAAGAGACCAAAAGAAATAGAGATAGAGAGAGAGTGAGAGAGAGAGAAAGAAAAGAGGATGAAGTCAACAAAGTTAGCATAAACAACTACTAAGAATGAACACTTAGAAATAGTATCTTTTTTTTTTGTATAAACTCAAAATAGTATTAGGGAAAAGCATACTGCTCATATACATATAGTCAAAAACAATTACAATGTGGTATGGTAAGAGGTATATACATCAGATCTACATATATACCACTACCATCAAAACATATACAACATGTACAGCAAAATAGAGTGGGCTATATGGCCTGATCAATAGACACATAAGAGAATCCAGATCCTAGGGATCTGATCCTAGAAGTCCTCTACATCTGACTAATATGGAGATGGCTCATTGGCTGGTACGTCTATCTCCTCTAGTGGTACCCAATCTAGCCACAAGTCAAATTCGTTAATCACCTCGAAGAGTGGATCAGCTCCTAGCTGAACGTCAAGTGCCTGTCCATCCACAGGTATCCACCCTCCATCAATAATATGTTGCGGTGGAATTGGTCCTACAGGAAAACCCTGAGGTACCTTGTCATGCCCCAGAATAGCAAAAATAGAGAAAAATAAATTTCGTTTTTGGGTCCATAGGGAATGACGGATGAATATCATTAATTTGTCCATACCACACAGTACTAATCAACTAGAAGTAACAAGAACATTAATAATACTAAACTGAATATATTACAAAAGTTTTAGCCATTATAATGTCATCAGATTACGCTTCAGGAAATATAAAAGGTTTGAAAGCAGTAGATGTCCAAGTAACAATTATAACAAAGTTGACAAAAATATAAACTAAAACTCTGTCTTCTTCTTTAGCTCATGTAAACTAAATTTATTTATTTATTTTTTTTGGTAATCGGGGGTGTCCGGGCCAGCTTGCACACACCTCGACTAATCCCCCGAGGCCTGGAGGCGCCGGGTGCTCATGTAAACTAAATCGTCCGCATAATAGTCTTGCCTAGCTTTTCTGTCCCCAGCTAATTCTCCCTCAACATGGCCCTCCTCCACATAGTAGCCATCCTGGTAGTGATCGTCACCTGAAGGGTTAGGAACAGGGTAATCTGGACCGCAGATGTCCAGGCATAAATGTCGTTAGCTTAATAAAAGTTGAGTGAATACCAACCAACATAGTATCATAGGTACATTGATTACCAGTTATACATGACATACGATATAGTTGATGAGAATCAAGGAAGCACTTAATGGGTTAAATTGGGCTGATTCTAAAGTGGATAATCCAAGAAGATCAAGGAGGCATTTTTGGGCTGATTTTAGGATTCCTAAGTGTAGCCCAAAAGGAAAATGAAGACTTTGTCAACTTAATTCATATATGTAAAGATGGGGACTGAATATTACTTCCAAGTGTTGAATATAACTTCCAAGTTATAGATATTTATAGAAGGTAGTTGGGAGTTTATTCATGTTTCTAAGTGCATTTAATAAGTTAAACTAAATTTTTGTATTAGTCTTTACAAAAAAATGTGGTAGCTTTATTTACTATAGTTGGAGGGTTGTTCCAACAACTTGCATTTATTACTATGGTTGGAGGGTTGTTCCAATCCTATATATATCCTTTTGTATGTAATAAAAAAGATAACCAATGGATTTATCAAATTCAGAAGTTGAGCTTTGCTCCTCCCCTTTGTTCTTCACAGAACACGGGTTGTTCCAATCCTATATATATATTCTTTTGTATGTAATAAAAAAGATAACCAATGGATTAATCAAATTCAGAAGTTGAGCTTTGCTCCTCCCCCTTGTTCTTCATAGAACACCATGAACTTATCAAGGTCTTCTTTGTGGCATTCAATTTTTGACTTATCAATCAAGCTTCCATCACTAATTGTGGCGTCTTCACATATCAAGGTTCTTGCTTCTATATAAGCAACGGGTCGAGGTTCCATTAACTATAATATGATTTTAGCTTTTTCTGGGTAAAACATGTCAATATTGCTATTGGGTCTCAATACAAGTCGATGAGGTTTGCAACAGACGGAAGGAATCTCCAATATTGGTGTTGGGTCTCATAGCAAGTCTAATGAGGTTTGCAATATCCCTTTTGTTTTCGTGAATTAAGTTGACAAAGTCTTCATTTTCCTTTGGGCTACACTTAAGAATCTTAAAATCAGCCCAAAAATGCCTCATTGATCTTCTTGGTTTATCCACTTTAGAATCAGCCCAATTTAACCCATTAAGTGCTTCCTTGATTCTCATCAATAGTTCTACTAGTAATATATTTCTCATTATTCCCTACTCATTAATCGGTTAGTCACATCTTGTATACCAGGATGTCGAACGTCATACTCGTCAAATAAAAGACATGATTGTAATACACCTGGATATACCAATGCTCTATCTACTATGTGTACCATAATTTGTAGATACTATCTACGGCGTAACACCGCAAGCCGCAGAAGCCATCTACCGCATACACCACAAGTTATAGAAACTATGCTAGTCCATCCCTCGCTTTCAAGGACATATTCTTAGTCCACCGCAAGTCAGGGATTTAATGCTTTGAGTAAAGACAAATCAGTTCTATAGCCACGACTTATCAATATTGACATATTCTTAGCCACCGCATGTCATAGACATATTCGTTTGTCTACTGCGTTTGAGAATATGTGCCTCCAATAACCATCCCAGAACCTAATAAACTTACTTATCGTTTGTACTACTGCTGATACATGATAGTCCCATGTGGCCTAACTATTCTAATTGAAATGAACTTATTTATCAAACTCGATTAGGATCAACCATTATTAATGTCTAATCCTGAATACGTTGCTCACAATGTACTCTCATTACCGCATCCCATTGACTCTTTATTCATCAACTATCACATATAGGAAGCATGTATCAGTATATGAACAACTAAGTAGTGTATATTATAACTAACAAGAAATAGTCATGTTCTGAAATATTCGACCGATTGAATTACTTTGAATTTATTGAAGAAACCAGAGTTTGATTGCTTAAAGAATCTTCGAGCGATTGAAGGTAAGATGGTCTCGATCGAATGATCGATTAAAGTCATTTCGATCGATTAAGAGTCAGGGTCTTCGATCGATTGAACTAAGTTCGATCACTCGAACGTTGTCTTCTCCAGAAGACTGGACAGTGAATATACAGAATAGTTTAAGGCATGTTTGGGTCCATTATTTGCATCCAAAATCTTATAAGCAATACACTAAGGCTATCGAGTGAGTTTAGAACTCACCGAACATTGTTAAGGGCATGTTTGGCAACTTCAAGCTTTAAGCTGTCTCTCTAATGGACTCTCTCTCTCTCCCCGCTCTTGGCCTTTGTCTCTCCTTCTCCTATCTCTTTAGTCTTCTTCTTCTCTTCTCTTTCTGTCTTTGTCTGTCTCTCTCTCCCAGACTGAGTATATATAGAGTATGTGTATATATATGTATGGCTGTGTATATATAAATATACCAATATCTCCCTCTCTCTCTAACTCTCTTACTGCACAATAAACACACAAACATGAATATGGTCCAATATATATAGAAAAGAAAGGGTACAGGTGGTAGTGTTTGCACAAAAACTGGGATAAAAATCCAGTCGCGTTCGATTGATCGAAGCTTCTTCGATCTCTTAAGAGCAGATTGGTCAAGTTTTGATCGATTGAAAACAGTTTAACCAATTAAAATGGGGACCACGTCATAAATGTATGTTGGCAGAGTTTTGATCGCTCGAAAAGGGTTCGATTGCTTGAACAAAGAACTTCTCGATCACTTAAAACAACTTCGATCGCTTGAAATTGAAACTTCAAGTATGGACAAGGTATTCATACAAAATCTCATGTATTTATTATACACTTCAAAAATACAGGGTATTAAATAACTGAACCATCTCATCCTCCTCACCGTCGTCACCATCATCCATTAGATTAGCCTCTCCATCTTCATCATCATCCTCATCCTAATCGGGGTCCTCATCCGGCTCTCTCTCCTAATCATTATCATGATCGTCCTCATGTTAATCCTCATGATCCTCCTCATCATTCTCTCCATCTCCATTAACCTCATCCTCATCCTCACCATCACCTTCATCTCCCTCAATTTCCATAGGGTCACCGTTATACTCCTCAGGCTCTATCTCTGGCTCTTCAGGATCCTCATCGTCATCGCCTTTGTCCTCAGGGTCCGCCCCCTCCTCTAGAGCATCTTTCCCTCCTAGAGTAACTGGTGATGCAATAGTCTCCTCGTATGGGGAAACTGGAACAGCTGGCTGGACCTAGTCCTCTAGCTCTGGCTCTACCACTAGATCTGGTGTAAGAACTAGAACTGGAGGCCATAGTGCTGGTGGTGCCTATGTTCGATCTGCTAGGATAGCATGTAGCTCGACTGCATGAAAGTCCTCATCACTGAATATCCTTTGGCCCATCTCCATATAAATAAGTTCCATAAGACGAGCGCGATGCTTAGTCCCCATATAAATCCTGTCTGGGTGCAACAGCCCCTCTACGTGCATAAGATGCCATAGATACTCTTCCAACCACTCTTGGGCTCTCATTCGGACACACTGACTATAAAACACGGGATCAGTAGCCTCAACTCTATCAGCGTAAATTATATATCTACCCATCTCATCCGCCATGTGAATCAGCTCCATGATCTAAAAATAGAACTATCTTAAGTCAGTACTAGCGCAAGGCATCTTAAGGCTCAGATGTATAGGATAATCATTGACCATGGCAAAACCTAGTGCTCTGATATTGAAAATCCCTATCACGGCCCAGAGTAGCCAAGATAAGAAAATTTTAAAACACTTTCCATTTTAGGTTCGTAGATACGTGGCAATTTGAGAATCTCATGACTATCCATAACAAGATAGGACCAAAATAATAAATAGCTAAGGGAAGCGATAATAATAAACATGGTGGTTCTAGGCATACGTAATATTAAATGTCAACATCAGGGTTTTAAATCTATATATTACACCATCATAGAGAGGGACAGGAAAAGAGAGTAATATGTTGGGCGTAAAGCCCTACATCATATTAATAAAGATGGCATCTAGTGCCTCTACTATTAATTAAACAAGAGATAAATGAAACAAAAGTCTTCAACTCCCGCCAGCTAACTTGCGAATCCATTGCCTTTCCCGGCATACTCCTCTTCGGATAGTTAGCCTTTGCAAGATCTGAACATTTGATTGTCCAGGATATGAAAGTCTCCAGCGTGTATACAAGCTAAGTGAGTAAACCTACTGCACTTGAACATGCTCAGAAAACATTTGGTTAAGAGAGTAAAATGTGCCTTTTTATACTTTGGAAAACACTATCGTTCAGTTTTGCTTAATCTCAGTCTTGACGTATTACATATGTTGGGGAAACATTCATCGACATATACAGACTTTGGAAACACAACTGACATCAACCGACCGATCACTTTAGGATATTAGCCCTATCTGTACCAACTTGACACTTCTCTTTGAACCACAGGTTCAATCCTCATAACTCGACTTGACTTTGGACCCTAATCCCAATCTTTACTACTTGACTTTACTTTGGATCACAGATCCAATATTTACTAACTTAACTCTTTGCATGCAATCCGTAATAAATGTCGTTGGCCTGGAATATCTCTGCCTTACAGCCGTTAGGTTACCAACTTGTCATCTCTGCCTTATAGCCACTTACTTGACATCTCTGCCTTACAACCTCAGTACTTGGTAACCTCAATCTTATTCCATTTAGCCTTGGTTAACTTGTCATCTCTGCCTTACAGCCACTTGCTTGACATCTTTGCCTTACGGACGGTTAACCATCTCAACACAATTGAACCAGATAGTACTAACAAGGTACTACTACTACACTTGTCACTGATGCCCCATTGGCTACAATAGCATCTCAACAATATCACAGAACTCATTACTCTTTCTTGAACTAATCATACGAACGAAACACAGGAACCAAACCAACAGACACATTTGTCTCGTTATCCATGTTTTTGTGACCATCTTGTAACCAGCCAATGTACATGGTACAAGTAGTTAAAGCATGTTATTCTTGAATTATTATGCTTACTCATCTCACTTTACTATTCTCGTAGTTTTCGTATATAGCACGTATAAGCCTTACAAGTTGGTCACATCAATTACTATAGAAAATACATTCTTGCTAAAATCAGTAGGCTCGGGCGTTCCAGTAATCTCATGTGCTCGTCTTAGCATTTTCCATATTTCTTCTCCCTTCTCATTATAAAAGTTGTTCATTTCTAAAGTACTTACTACTCCATCAAAATAACATACAACTTCCATGTGGCACATGCAAGCATACATAAAAAGTACAACTCAAGGTAGGAGTATCACAGCTTGTGGTACTATCAACATATCATGGATCATCATAAATCTAACATGCAACAAGCTATTCTTTAAAACACTACTGAACTCGAGCGCTCAGGCTTGGCCTGTTCGTGGGGCTTAAGCATTCAAGTTTGACAGTCTTCTAGTAGTTTAGCAGTTTTATAACATAAATTCATTTTGTCTTGTCAGGCATGTTACATCCATGAACATAGTGATGCGAACCTCAATAACTTGTATTGAGACCCAACAACAAAATTTACATGTTTACCCAGAAAAGCTAAAATCATATTGTTGTGATAGTGAACCCGTGACCCAACGCCTATAAAGAGACGCAAACCACGGGTATTCCAAAGGGTAGTGAAGACGCCACAATCAGATGCGGAAGGCTGATTGATAAGTCATGGTGTGTGAAAATGCCACAATCAGATGCGAAAGGCTGATTGATAAGTCAAAAATTGTGTTCTGTGAAGAACAAGGGGGAGGAGCAAAGCTCAACTTCAGAATTGTGTTTAATCCATTATATAAATCTGCCCATACAAAAGAGTATATATAGGATTGGAACAACCCTCCAACCATAGGGATAAATGCAAGTTGTTGGAACAACCCTCCAACCATAGGAAATAAATGCAAGTAGTTGGAACATCCTCCCAACCATAGGAAATAAAGCTACCACGTTTTTTTAACATAGACTTATACAAAAAAGTAGTTTAACTCATTAAAAACACATAGAAACATGAACAAACTCATTAAAAAACACATAGATTCATGAACAAACTCCCAACTACCAACTATAAAACATAAATAGCCATATCTTGGAAGTTATATTCAGCCCATTATTCTTCCACATGCATAAATATGATTAGGAAATATAATCAGCCCTATCTTCTTCAAATTTATGCCCAATTAATAAGATCAACCCAAAAAATGCCACCTTGATCTTCTTGGATTCTCCATTTATAATCAGCCCAATTCAGCCCATTAAGTGCTTCCTTGATTCTCATCATTCTCCCTCTCTTCAAAGGATTCGTCCTCGAATCCATGCAAAGGAAATGCATGATAAATTTTTTTTTTTTTGAAGTGCACGACTCAACACAAGAAAAAAAAATCGTACTTTTTTTTGGTAACTTTGTGCACAGCACAATACAACAAGAATAAGAACACGAACAAGAACAAGATATGAAGAACACAACGATCAGAATATTATTTTTTTAAGAACACGATGACACAGAACATAAAAAAAAAAAAAGATCAAATTTTTTTTTTATGAGAATAATTTTTTTTAAGAACACGATGACACAAACAAAGACACAAAAACAAAATGGATAGATAATCTGATTTTAGAGCCTGAGCTCTGATACCAAATGATGCGAACCTCAATAACTTGTATTGAGACCCAACAACAAAATTGACATGTTTACCCAGAAAAGCTAAAATCATATTGTTGTGATAGTGAACCCGTGACCCAACGCCTATAAAGAGACGCAAACCACGGGTATTCCAAAGGGTAGTGAAGACGCCACAATCAGATGCGGAAGGCTGATTGATAAGTCATGGTGTGTGAAAACGCCACAATCAGATGCGAAAGGCTGATTGATAAGTCAAAAATTGTGTTCTGTGAAGAACAAGGGGGAGGAGCAAAGCTCAACTTCAGAATTGTGTTTAATCCATTATATAAATCTGCCCATACAAAAGAGTATATATAGGATTGGAACAACCCTCCAACCATAGGGATAAATGCAAGTTGTTGGAACAACCCTCCAACCATAGGAAATAAATGCAAGTAGTTGGAACATCCTCCCAACCATAGGAAATAAAGCTACCACGTTTTTTTAACATAGACTTATACAAAAAAGTAGTTTAACTCATTAAAAACACATAGAAACATGAACAAACTCATTAAAAAACACATAGATTCATGAACAAACTCCCAACTACCAACTATAAAACATAAATAGCCATATCTTGGAAGTTATATTCAGCCCATTATTCTTCCACATGCATAAATATGATTAGGAAATATAATCAGCCCTATCTTCTTCAAATTTATGCCCAATTAATAAGATCAACCCAAAAAAATGCCACCTTGATCTTCTTGGATTCTCCATTTATAATCAGCCCAATTCAGCCCATTAAGTGCTTCCTTGATTCTCATCACATAGATCCTAAATTTAAATTAAGAAACATAAATTTTGAGTGAGTTTGAGTACTCACAAAGGTTAGATGATGCTAAGATGAAGGAAATGTGTTTTGCTAGCCCAGGACCTGTTAAGAGATTATCATAAACTTGGTGGTAAACCTGGGGTGGCTGCAAAAGTTGATCTTATGAAGGCCTATGACAATGTGAATTGGACTTTCCTCTTTGACCTTCTTGACATACTGGGTTTTCCCCCAAGATTGAGGAAATGGATCCAAGCTTGTATTTCTACCCCTAGGTATTCCATTAATTTTAATGGAGAATCTATAGGGTATTTTCAAGGAACGAAAGGGATTAGACAGGGTGATCCCATATCTCCCTACTTGTTTGTCATCATTATGGATGCATTTAGCCAACTGCTACATTTCAATATCCAAAATGGCCCTTTCTCTTTCCATTGGAAATGTGATAAATTGAAAATATCCCACCTCTGCTTTGCGGATGATTTAATCATATTGTTAAATGGGGATGTGGATTTGGCTAAGCTTATTAGACATACATTGAACCAATTTTACAATTTGTCTGGTCTTCAAGCAAATAACTCCAAAAGTTGTCTTTTCTACTCTGGGATTGATGATAACTTGGCTTTGGATTTACTAAGTGAATTCCAATTTACCAAGGGAAATCTCCCATTAAAGTACTTGGGTGTTCCATTAATAACTACAAAATTAAGAAAACATCACTGTGAGGAACTTGTCACCAAAATTTGCTCTAGAATCAACTCCTGGAAGTCTAAATCCCTTTCCTTTGCTGGTAGGACCCAACTCATTCAATCTGTATTATCTGGTATTCAGCTTTTTTGGTCTGGTATGTTTATCCTTCCTAAAAGTGTTCTTAAGAAGGTGGAACAAGCTATGAGAAGATTTCTTTGGAGTGGCACTACTGATAAAGCTCATGGGGCCAAAGTGGCTTGGACTACTATTTGCATCCAAATAAGAGGGAGGCCTCGGTTTTAAGGATATTTTCCTTACTAACAATGTGCTTAATCTTAAACATATTGGGAACCTTCTTGATCCAACTAATAACTCCTTATGGAAACATTGGGTCCATTTGTACACGATTAAGACCAAGAGTTTTTGGGAGGTGAAAGCTCCCGGACAATGCTCTTGGTATTGGAGAAAACTCTTGAAAATTAGACATATTGCTAGACCTTTAATTAGGCATAAAATTGGTAATGGATTTCACACTTCTCTTTGGTATGACTATTGGCTTCCTAGTGGTCCTCTGTTTGAGAAGTACACTAGTAGAATTGCCTATAATGCTGCAATAGCTCCGAATGCTAAAGTGGCAACAATTATTGATCATCTTGATTGGAATTGGCCAGCCTCAAACTCCATTGGTCTTAATGAGGTTCGGGCCCTTTTGTCCAACTTTTATAAACCTACTGGTATGCATGATAAGATTGAATGGACAACCTCTACTAATGGAAAGTTCAAATTCTCTCATGTCTGGAATCACATTAGACCCACTAATCCTGTGGTCCCTTGGGACTCGTTTGTCTGGTACTCTGGTTGTACCCCTAGACAGAACTTTATACTATGGCTAGCCATTCAGAAAAGGCTATCTACACAGGATAGAATTTGTAATTTTACTCCTGGTCCCTTAGCTTGTACACTTTGTCTCAAGTATATGGATTCTCATGACCATCTTTTCTTTGATTGTGATTACTCTAAATTCATTTGGCAGGAATTGATGCGTAGATGTGACTTGACTTGGAATGGCACCCCTTGGGAAAGTACTGTCAATTGGATGACCCGGTATTGGAAGGGGAAGAGTCCCCAACACATGATCCCAAGAATTTGCTTGGGAGTTTTCATATATGGCCTGTGGAGGGAGAGGAATAACCGAACTTTTAAGAACTCCTCTACGCCAAAAGAGCAATTATTGAACATTCTTTTGTCTCACAAGTTTTTTTCTTAAATCAACACCAAATGGAAAAGATACAACCAACTTGATGTCCTGCTAGCTAATTGGCAATAAGGCCCCTATTTTGTTCTTTAATGTAATCCTGTGTGTAGTGTATCTTGTTGGGTTTTATTAGGTAAACCAGGTGATTTGTAATTTGTAGGTTAAATTGGTTTTGTGATTTCGCCTTATATGGCTATTTTGTGGTTTTCTTGGCGACCTGTCCTTATGCTGTGTGCTTTGTTGTATATCCTGGGGTATGCCCCTTGTACATTTGTACTTCTTTTTTTGGAATATATTTACCATTTTCCGAAAAAAAAAAAAAAAAAGATGAAGGAAATGTATGTGTGCGGTGATGATCAAGCTCTGAATGAAACTACAAGATGTGTTCAAGGCCATGATCCTCCAAATCCTTCTTGACCCTTCAAATCTCTAACTTCCAAATCTTCATGTATTAGAAATCTTGTGTTTGTGTGTGTATGAGAGTATGGATCATGAAATGGAGGCTATGCAAAGGATTTGTATGAAGATTGTGTATGAAAATGCATAATCTTTCGAAACTCTCTCTAATGAACTCTATGTATGTATACAGAGTTTACAAACGTAACAAATACTAGGATTCATCGAGTATTTATAGAGTTTTTAAGCCCAAGGGCAAAATAGTCATTTTACCCTTTTAATGGCTCTAGCTCTCAAATCTCTAGTGCTCCCGTCACGAGCGCTCCAAAGAGCTCAAGCGCTCGGGGCTCCTATTTCAACTATCCTTCTAAGGTTTCAAGGACCCAAAGGTTCAAGTATTGTAACATCTTATAAGAGTAACATCCGTAGTTTATAAATACGATTGTAACTTACATATTCAGAAACAGAAATACAGGAATACATCTATATAGATAAATATAGATAAAAGGTTCAGTGTTATATGAGGTCTCACCCGAAAGTAAATTAAAGTTCACATAAACATTGACCATCCCAAAATATAATGAGCCACACCTGCAAAACATTAGTAGACCAACCATCCTGCAAACAGAAGATAACATTAAAAATACAACACTTTCAGAGTACAAATTATAAACATCAACATTTCACAATTTAACAATGGAATCAGCCAAAAAATAAAACATGAAAAAAATTCAGAACAAAATTTCCTTGTGACTTGCGCAGGAAAAATTCTCAAATTCAAAATACATAATCCAAAAATAATTTATAAAGTTTTCAACTTGAAAATGGTTAACCTTTGCTGGTTTAAAAAAAATTAACCAAACAATGCCTAAAAGGCATTTTTAGTAAGAACTTAAAACATGAAAGTAATGCAAAATCTCATTTTACATTGATTTTACGTGAAATGGCTAAAAATTCTCAAAATACTAGCCTAAAACCAAGTTCAAAAATCTGGTGCAATTAAGCATGAAATCAATAGCGATACAGGAAACGTAATTTACACAATCAAGACAACGTTTTCAACACAAAGCTAGAATATGAAAGTTACTCGAAATCATGTCTAATACATCACTATAAATTTCCATAAATTAAAGTGTACGAAAATATTTACGCAAAATTCCAAAGCACAATAGCACATCAAAATCATAGAGAGATGGATCATCTATATATATTTCCCATGTATCTCCCAATCACAACACTAACCATGGTTCATCCTACACATATATCCCATGTATCTCCCAAGCACAACACTAATGGCCACTCCAGCGCCAATTTCCGTGTGGTATCGCGAGAATTACTTATATGCCTAAGAAGGTTAGTCGTTAGCACTAAGATGTTAAATCATATAGTAAGAAGCCAGGCATCAGTCATAAGGCTTAAAGATGTCACACAAACTTTAAATCATAAAGAGACGGATCATCCACGTAGTCCCCATCTTAAAGTCATACGGGATGGGACATCCACATAGTACCTTCCCAAAAATCTCACAAAGAGTAATGGTGAACACTACAGACTTGTCCACAATTTTAAATTTCATTTTAAGACTTCACACAGAAGATCACATAACCACATTTTCATAAATCCCAATATTACAAGAGAATTCTTATATCTCCAACTAAATTTATGTTAAAATTATATTAATGGGTAAGGGTTTACACAGTTGATCTGTAACACCCATAATTTTCTATTATTAATAATATAATTTTTGGATATTTGTTATTAATATTTTCTATATATGTCAATTAGATTTTGAGAATGCTTGACATATCATGTATGTCCATACAGTTCATATCATAACCCTTTGATCCAAAACAAAACTTCTTTATTTTTCCAAACCCGAGCACCCAAGCAGCGCGAGCGCTCAAACTTAAAAAGTGTAAAAAGACTATTTTGCCCTTGGGGTCCTAAAATTATATAAATACACAGCCATTCTATGAATTTTCTTGGTTATAAATCTCTATTTCCAAAGAGAGTTGTGAGGGAGAGTTCCTTAAGTTTATACATAAACATGCACATTTTTATTTGTATGTCCATGGATTCTTCACTCAATCCTTCCATAAGCGCACACACATGTATTTTAACACTCTTGAAGTTCTGGAGCTAAGTCTTGGAGGATCAAAGATAGATTGGAGCTTTGGAGCTTGTATTTGGAGTGTTTGAAGCTTGATCATCATCGCCTTCTTCTTTCTCAACATAATTCATCATCCATTTGGGTTTTGATTGCTTTGTGAGCATTACAACTCACATACAATGTGTATATATACAAGTATAATATGTAAAAACTAGTTGCATGTGTTTTGATACGTCCAGAAATATTCTGCTAAAGCCAAATCGCCGCATCAGCAACGAAGGACCCGGACTATCCGGAATGGGCGCTCGGGGCCTATGCTCCCGAGGTCATCAATCGTTACCGCTCGGGATTCTCACATTGCCCGGGCATGAGGCGCAGTCCAGACCGATCCTTTCAAGCAGTTTCCTTATCTGGCCAGAATCCTATTAAGGAAGAGCTAGTAGATTCCTAAACCGCTTAGGAAACTCTCCCCAAATCGTGCAAATCAATTATAATTAGATTAGGCTTCCTAATCTGACTAGCTTACCATGTATGGGTGGACTCTTGTATAAAAGAGCCCACTTACCCTGTCTAAGGGGATCAGATCCGAGTATCTTTCTAGCTAGCAAGCATAGAATACAGAATTCACCATTGTACACATATACCCGGCCGGTACTACTGATAGTGCTGCCCATCTTTGTTGGCTCATCAGGCCCGCTGGTGATCTGCTAGTGAACGCGCACAGACGCACCCGTTGACGTAGGTCACCTTGTTAATGGGGCCGAACCACATGCAACTTGCTTGTGTCTTTTTCTCTCTTTAAATCCTTCTTACCAATTTTCGGCATCATCAGTTTGGCGTCGTTTATGGGAGACTGTTTTCTCTCAAAAAAAATATTGACTGATCAACATGTCGCCTAGAAGGAGTAAGAAGGCCACTACCCAGCCCGGGCAATTTGTTGCCTCCATGACCATGGAACAGGTGACGGCAGTGCTGGCAGAACTCTTGGAGGGCCAGAAGTGAACGCAGGAGCAAATGGAGATGCTTTTGACTTGATAGGAAAAGCGTCCTGCACCAGAAGTTCAGCCCGAGAAAAGCGCCCCCGTTCGGGAGCCCCCTCGAGTACGAAGGCAAGCTCGTTCCGCTCCGGTGTCCCCGCCGGACTGGGAACGCCTCGACAACGGCGTGCACAGCCAGGCAACCAGGCGCTCACGGAGGCGAGCTCAGCCCAATCCCCGCCGGGTGGAGGATGTCAAAACTATTATCAACCGGCGGCGCGTGGCCAGAGGAGAAGAGCCAGGACGGAAGGCCCGGGAATCAGCCAAAGACCCTTCGGCCCTGAGCTAGGAGGGCCTTAGGCACACGATCTCTCAGACCCGGAGCCGGGTTCTATCCCCAAGTTTGACGCACTTTGAGGAAGAGGCCTCGTCATTTGATCCGACCTACTGCTCGGATATAGAGAAGGCAACCGGGCGGGATGACATTAAGGCCCAGTTCGAACAACTGCAGCAGCAAATTGAGAGGTTGAGCCGCAAGTCCGACCACGACCTCACCAACACGGAGACGGAATCACCCTACACTGCTCGGGTGACGCAGTTTCCTATCCCACGGAAGTTCAAACCCCCTCACCTCAGCTCCTATGACGGCACAGGGAGCCCGGTGGACCACATCCGCACCTACAAGGCTCAGATGGCACTGGTCACCATGGTGGATGAGCTACTGTGCCTGGCCTTTCCCAGTACCCTCAAAGGGCCAGCAGCACAGTGGTTCCATGCTCTAAAGCCCCGAACGGTCGACGACTTCATATCCCTCAGCAAGCTATTCATCAGCCAGTTTGTTGAGATACTCGATCGCTCACAACCAGACACTCAGCTGCGGACCATCAAGCAGCAGAAGGGGGAGACCCTAAGGGAGTATGTGGACCATTTCAACTAGCAAAGACTTCAGATCCGCAATCTCAATGAAACGGCCGCAATTATGGCCTTCTATTCGGGAGTTCAACACACCAAGGTTATCGCGTCGTTTCATCGTGACCGACCGGCAACCCTGGTGGAGCTCTTGGAGAGGGTCGGTAAGTACATAGACACTGAGGAGTTCCTGAAAGCGAAGCGCGCCGGCCAGGCGGGAGACGAGTCCCCGAAGGCTAAGCACAAGCGTGAAGGATTCGAGAAGGGCTCAGGAAAGAATCCAAAGCAGGATCAGAAGGATGTCTGGGGTCAGCCCCCGATCGCTTTTACACCCCTTTCCCAGCCCATACAAGAAGTCATGGCCGCCACTGAGGCGCAAAGATTGCTTCAGCAGCCAACAAAGCTTAAAGCCCCGCCCGGGAAGAGGAATCGGGACAAGTTTTGCCACTTCCATAAAGATCATGGCCACAATACAGAGAACTATTTCAAATTGAAGATGGCAATTGAAAATTTGATCGAGCAAGGCCATCTAGCAGAGTACGTCACAACAGATGGATGGCCTGCGCAGGGAGCCCGAGCTCCCGGTCAAATACAGCCTCTCGATCAAATTAATGTGATCTCCGAAGGAACGTCAGGCGGAGGGGATTCACAGTCGGCACAGAAAAGGCATGCTCGGGCATCCCGAATGGATGTCTGGCAGGTCCAATCCACCAGCTCCCCGCCAACTGATGTTCTGACGTTCACCTCCAACGACTTGTCCACTGCCCCCATGATGACCCGCTAGTTGTGACACTTTCTATAGCCAACTACATGGTCAAGAGGGTGCTAGTGGACACAGGTAGCTCATCCGACATTATGTTCACGTCGGCATTTGATCAGCTCAGAATATCCAGTGATCGGAACTGGTCGGTTGCTACCCTCCTGGTAAGATTCAATGGCTCCAGCACACAGCCGCTCGGAACAATCGAGCTCCTAGTTCTCATGGGGACCTACCCTCAGCAGGCTTCTGTGCTAACAAATTTTGTGGTCATGGAATCCCCATCGGCCTACAATGTCATTCTCGGGAGGCCGACACTCAACAAGGCCAGGGCAGTTACAGCTTAACAGTGAAGTTCCCAACTCCTCAGGGACCCGGATGCTTGCATGGAGATTAGACTACCGCCCGGAGTTGCTATGTCAGCTCGTTACGCCGAGGGGCTATCACCGAAACATTAAACGTTCAGGAGATGGATCCCCGGGACCAGAGTGACACGACAGGTCCGGTGGAAGAATTGGAGAGAGTGATGTTGATCCCAAGCACCCAGACCGAACGGTCGGCATCGGCACCCTACTAGAGCCTGGCCTAAAGGAAAAACTGACTCAGTTCCTGCAGCAAAACCAGGACATTTTTGCTTGGAGTCACGATGATATGCCCGGGATTGACCCCCGGATAATGTCCCATCGTCTTAATGTCAGTCCGAATTGCCGACCGGTGAAACAGAAGAGAAGGGTATGGCCCCCGAGAGACAGACAACGGTAGCTGAAGAGTTGGAAAAGCTCCTGAAGGCAAAGTTCATCCGAGAGGTCCACTATCCCGACTGGTTGGTTAATGTCGTTCTGGTAAACAAAAGCAATGGGAAGTGGAGGATGTGTGTGGACTTCACTGACCTCAACAAGGCTTGTCCCAAGGATTGCTATCTGCTGCCCAGGATAGACCTCCTTGTGGATTCCACAGCCGGTCACTCACTCCTCTCGTTCATGGACACCTACTCGGGGTACAACCAGATCAGCATGTACCTCGGGGACGAAGAGAAGACCGCATTCATCACTGACCAGGGGACGTATTGCTACAAGGTTATGCCATTTAGCCTTAAGAATGGCGGGGCTACATACCAGCGCTTGGTCAAATACATGCTCAAGGACTTGATCGGGAAGTCTATGGAAGTGTACGTGGATGATCTGCTGGTCAAGAGCCAGGACGAATCAGACCACCTTGAGCATTTGGCCGCGGCCTTCAGCATTTTGAGAAAATTCAGGATGAGGTTGAACCTGGCCAAATGCACCTTCGGCATCTCGTCCGGGAAATTCCTGGGCCATTTAGTCAGCAGACGGGGAATTGAGGCAAACCCCAAAAAGATCAAAGCCATCATCAACATGCGGTCACCCAAATCGACGAAGGAGGTTCAGAGCTTAGCCGGACGGGTGGCTGCATTGAACAGATTTGTCTCCTGAGCTACCGACCGGTGCCTGCCATTCTTTAAAATCCTCCGCAAGGCATTTTAGTGGTCAAAAGAGTGTGAAGAGGCGTTCCAGGAACTCAAGAAGTACATGGCGTCCCCGCCTCTACTCTCAACACCCATGCCGGGGGAAGAATTGTTCTCATACTTGGCAGTGTCACCCTCAGCGGTTAGCTTGGCACTCATTCGGGAGGAGCATGGGATACAGTTCCTAGTGTACTATACCAGTAGGGCACTCTAAGGGGCAGAGAGTAGATACTCCCATATCAAAAAATTGGCGTTCGCCCTCATCACATCGGCCCAAAGGCTCCGTCCGTACTTTCAAGCCCATGTCATTGTGGTCCTCACAGACAAACCACTCCGCAGAATCCTCAGTTGGCCCGACACGTCCAGGAGACTCGTCAAGTGGGCCTTGGCGTTGGAAGAATTTGAAGTGGTCTACCGACCCCGGACGGCCATTAAGGGACAAGCCATAGCAGACTTTCTGGTTAAGTTTACATATCCAGAAGAACCAGTTGAAGAGTCTGAGCCGCCGGCCATACCCCCCGGGTTACACACTGACATCCCTGCCTGGGTACTACATATGGACGGTTCATCGAATCAGCAAGGCAGTGGGGGCAGGAATCATCCTAACCACCCCCGACGGCATCCAGCTCGAGTACGCGCTAAGGTTTGGGTTCCACGCCTCCAACAACAAGGCTGAATACGAAGCCCTATTGGTCGGATTGCAATTAGCCATCTCTATGAGTGCACAACAGGTCCAGGGATATAGTGATTCCTAACTCGTGGTCAATTAGGTCAACCAAGAATACGAAGCGCGGGAAGACAACATGGTGGCCTACTTGGCCCTTGTCCGAGCGGTTTCCCAGAAGCTCCGGGGATTTTCCATCATGCAGATACCCATAGAAGAAAACACCAGGGCCGATCGGTTGGCCCGCCTAGCCTCATCTTCTGAGTCAAACTTGCCCGGGATAAGTATAGAATATCTACCCGAGCCAAGTGTGGTGAACTCAGAAGGCATGGAGGTAGATTCGGTCACCCTGGGACCTAGCTGGATGGACCCAATCGTGGGATTCTTGACAACAGGTGCGCTACCAGACGAGAAAGAAGAGGCCCGCCGGGTCAAATACCGGGCGGCCCGATACCATCTTGTCGACGGCATCCTCTACAAGAGGGGATTCACTATCCCGTACCTCCGCTTTGTCCACCCCGCGTAGGTCCAAGCAGTATTGTTTGAAATCCACGAAGGAGTATGCGGGAATCACATCGGAGGATGGGCACTCTCCAGGAAGGCCCTATTGCAAGGTTACTACTGGCCAACCATGGCCCAGGATTCCCAAGAGTACGTCAGAAGGTGCGATAAGTGTCAGAGGTACTCCCCCATGATCAACCGACCGGGAGAGCTCTAGACACCAATCCACAGCCCTTGGCTGTTCGCCCAGTGGGGTATCGACATTGTCGGTCCCCTGCCAATGGGAAAAGGACAGGTCAAGTTCGCCGTCATCACTGTTGATTACTTCATCTAGTGGGCGGAGGCCGAGCCCCTGGTAACAATAACCGAACGAAAAATGAAAAGTTTCGTGGAAAGGAATATCCTCAGTAGGTTTGGCATCCCCCAGGTCCTGGTCAGCGATAATGGTAGACTATTCGACACCCCTATCTTCAGGCAGTTCTGCTCGAGCTACGGGATACTCAACCATTACTCCTCCCCCGAGCACCCTCAAGCCAACGGTCAGGCCTAGGTGACAAACCGGACGATCTTACAGTCAATCAAAATAAGGCTTGAAAGCGCTAAAGGGCTGTGGGCTGAAGAACTGCCAACCCTCCTGTGGGCCTACCGCACTACACCCCGAGCGGCAACAGGTGAGATGCCGTTCTCTTTAACATACGGATTCGAAGCGGTGGTCCCCACAGAGCTTGGGTTGCCCACGTATCGGGTGGCGGATTTCAGTGCGCCCAACAACGAAGACGCTCTCAGATCAGAACTGGATCTGGTGGAGGAAAAAAGAGACTAAGCCTATCTAAAGGTGGCAGCTTACAAGCAACGGGTCTCGCGATACTACTACAGTAAGGTGAAGCATCGCAGTTTTCAAGTGGGAGACCTCATCCTTTAGGCAGTGAATCAGTCCACCCGAATCCCGAGCCATGGGAAATTGGGGCCAAACTGGGAAGGCCCGTATATAGTAACCTGGGTCAACCGACCAGAAATTTACTGGCTACAAACCTTGGACGGGCACGATCTCTCTTATCCTTGGAATGTACAACACCTCTGCAAGTACTATCAGTAACACTTTGTCACGGGCAATTTAGCATTAGTAGGAAAAAACTTAGCATTGTAGCTCTAATTGAGCAACCACTATAAATTTTGTTTTTAAATAAAATTGAATTGTAAACTTTGCAAATTTACTCCTGTCAATACCCCGTGCAACGCACCAAAGACCTCGGACTCCAAACCCAGGCACAAAAGACCTCGGGCTCTGAACCCAGGCACAAAAGACCTCGGGGTTACCCACGAGGCACCGGCTTCGCTTAGGTCCAACCGACGATGGGGGCAAACCCCTAGGTGGCTGATGATGGCAAGCTTCAAAAGACCCTGCAACCACCCATGTTCCAGGTCGGTTTCCTACGGTCACTCCTCACCACGCCCTCGCCTTCGCAGGACGCTCGGGGGGGCAAGAGGATACAAGACCCAAATAGGAAATTAATCAAAGCTTTGCTTAGGTCCAACCGACAACGGGGGAAAACCCCTAGGTGGCCGACGACGGCAAGCTTCAAAGGACCCTGCAACCATCCATGTTCCAGGTCAGTTTCCTACGGCCATTAACTCCCGCACTCTCGCCTTAGCAAAATGCTTGGGGGGTAGGGGAATAGGCCAAAACAGGAAATCACACCGGTCACTAAAAGAACTTGGAACCTAAGTACTTACAGTGATCAGAGAAAAATACCCCGGACGGTAAAACAGGATACTCCTAGCATACACCGGGACATCCCGAACGGTAAAACAGGGTACTCCTATAATACACCGGGACACCCCAGATGCTAAACAGGACAAGTTCCTATGGCACACTGGGCAATTACCTTTTAAAACAGGTTGAGAAGACAGGTGTTCTACTGGTTACGGCCCTAAACCATTTGCTAAGGCAGGGGCTTAGGTCGGCTAAAAACCGGGCGGATACTAGAAAGCAGTTAATGGAAAGAAAATTGACCTCGAGGGCCTTTTCATTAATATAAAAAAAAATTGTACAAAGCCTGGGGGGCAGTTATAGTAGCCTCCCCAAAAAAGAAAAAAAAAACTACAACAAAAAGAAAAAAAGAAACAAGAATCCAAGAGAGAGGAGGCTAGGTGATGAGAACATGGCGGCTAGCACAAGGTGGAATGCGGACCCGAACCACGTGCCAATTGGTCCGGTTACAAGGGCGCGAGCAAAGCGGTTCAAGGACAATCTCAATGGGCTGGTTCAACAAATTTGGGTTGAGACTAATCTGAGTGGCCCAAAGGAGGATACTAGTGATCCACAAGGCTGGGTGTCCATGATTCAAGCTCTAGAATAAATTATAGGCTTACATGCCAACTTAGGGACTTTTTATATTCATTAGTTTCCTTTTATTTTAGTTTTGGGATGAATTATATTGGACCATAATATTTCGTAGGCTTAAAAGGGCCCAACTTTAAGCCTCAGCTATTTAAACAGTTTTAGGGTTTGTAATATTCAGTTTTTGATCATTAATAATATTGTGAGAGTTTTCTCTTTGGTTCTTTGAAGAACTATTCGAACTTATCAGATTTACTCTGTGGCGTTCATACCTTGACTTATCAATCGAGTTTTCCATCCTTGATTGTGGCGTTTCCATCCTTTATACCAAGGTTCGCATCTGTTATAGGTGTTGGGTCGCGGTTTCCATTGAATCTGACAGTAGAACGGTCCGAGACATAAATCGTGTTACGGGTTTCGTCACAGTATTGGCGGGGTTCGTATCAGTTGGTATCAGAGCACAGTTCTAGTCTCAGGTTTATCATATCTTTTTCGTTTCTGTTCTTATTCGTTTCTTCTGGTTCTGTTCGTATTCGTTTTTGTTTCTCTTTGTTTTCTTATTCGTTCTCGTTTTTGAACCGTATCAAAAAAAAAAAAAAAGGGTGTTCGATTACGATCTGGAATTTTGTGTTTAGGGTTTGCGAATCTGATCTGTGATTTGCTCTTGTTACTTCGTGTTTGTTCATTCTCGTGATCGTTGTTATTGTGGTTTTTTTTTCTTCTTGGAATTAGGGTTTCTGAATCAGATACGTGAACTGTGAAGTCTGACTGATTATTCAAGAAAAAAAAAATACAAAAAAAGAAAAAAAAAAAAAAAAAAGAGAAAAAAAAAAAAAGAAAAGAAAAGAAAAGAAAAGAAGAGAAAAGAAGAGATCTGTAGGGGAGGAAAAAAAAAAAAAAAGATTACAAAAACTCGGCTTAAAATTTTATTTTTGTTTTGCGATATTTGGGGTCTAAGGAGTCCGAATCTGACCTTACTCCATAGTGTGAAAAAAATTTTCCGAAAATTCCATTTTTTGTGCTTTTGGAAACCTAGCCATCCGCGTTCGTTTTTTTTTTTGTCGTGCTTTCAGCTTCCAAATTTGATTGGTCTAGTTTGGGTGTGGATTGTTACTGAGAAATTCTGGTCATTGTTTGAACAGTTTCATAAGAACCGAGTGAGAATTACTACGAGTGGAAAAAGGCAAGAGTGGTGAGCACATAAGAGGGTAAAAGCCAAATTGATTTTCAGTTTAAACACGAGTGAACTTGAGTGATACATCCTAGTTGAGTGAAACACGTGAGCGAGAGTTGTGAGGTCCTATATATATTTTTTATCTAATCTTTGTTTTGCAGCGAAATATGGCCCATAAAGACAAAAACATTGCCGGGGAGGTTTCGGGAGAGACTGATCAGAAACTACTATTGGAGGCATTAATGGGTGAAATGAGGAGGGTATTGAGGACAGAGATGGATCAAGTCCATGAACGGTTAGATAGAGTAGAGAATGCACGTGTGGAGCAGCCACAAAACAATGCTCCTCATGGACGTAGAAGAGAGAGAGTTCAACCGAGGGGAGTGAGAGTTGAAGAAGAGGAGTATTTTTGGGAAGACTTTGACGAAGAAAATGATCAGGAGTCAATAGATAATCATAGGAGATATGGTGGTCGGGGTAGAGAAGTTAGGTTTAGAGAAGCTAGGAACCGGGAAGATAATAATTTGGGTAGTATTAAGATGAAGATTCCTTCGTTTCAAGGGAAGAATGATCCGGAAGCCTATCTAGAATGGGAGAAGAAGGTAGAATTAGTATTTGATTGCCACCATTACTCTGAGGCTAAGAAGGTAAAACTTGCTGCCATTGAATTTTCTGATTATGCTATCATTTGGTGGGATCAATTGGTGTTGAATAGGAGAAGAAATAGGGAGCGTCCAATAGAGACATGGGAGGATATGAAAACTGTGATGAGGAAGCGGTTCGTTCCAAGCTATTATTACCGAGAGTTGTACAACAAGTTGCAAAGTTTGAGGCAAGGTAATAGGAGTGTGGAAGAATATTATAAGGAGATGGAAGTTGCTATGATTCGAGCGAATGTAGAGGAAGATCGAGAGGCTACAATGGCTAGATTCTTAGTTGGGTTGAATCGGGAAATTGCCAATGCAGTGGAATTGCAACACTATGTTGAGTTGGAGGATATGGTACACATGGCTATTAAAATTGAGAATCAACTCAAGAGGAGGGGCAGCAGCACACGTCCAAGCCAAAATCCAAGCCAAAATTCCAATACATCCGCTTGGAAACCAAATAATTGGAAAAGAGATGAGAAGCAGCCTTTGGTGAAGCCAAAAACTGAGCAAAAACAAGAAGCGACCAGCCATGGAAATCAAGGTAAATCTGATTCTTCTACTTCTAGAAATCGTGACATTAAGTGTTTTAAATGCCAAGGCAGGGGACATATAGCAAGTCAATGTCCAAATAAGCGGGTTATGGTGATGCGAGACAATGGTGAGATTGAAACCGAAGATGAAGATGACAATGAATCTGTGCCACCATTGGAGGATGCCGATGATGAAGAGTACGCTGCCCAAGGGGATTTGTTAGTGGCAAGGAGAGCTCTAAATATGCAAGTTAAAGAAGATGATGAGGTGCAACGGGAGAACATTTTTCATACGAGATGTCATGTCAAAGATAAGGTGTGTAGTATGATCATCGATGGGGGGAGTTGCACTAACGTTGCTAGCACAACTTTGGTGGAGAAATTAGGGCTGCCAACAATCAAGCATCCACGTCCTTATAAATTGCAATGGCTCAATGATAGTGGAGAAGTAAGGGTGACTAAACAAGTAATAGTTCCTTTTCGTATTGGGAGATATGAAGATGAAGTTTTGAGTGATGTGGTTCCGATGCAAGCTGGACACTTGTTGTTAGGGAGGCCATGGCAATTTGATCGACGTGTTAAGCATGATGGTTTCACAAATAAATACTCGTTCGTGCTTAATCAAAGGACAATCACCTTAGTGCCTTTGACACCGAAGCAAGTTTATGAAGATCAAGTGAGGTTGCAAAGGGAGAGTGATCAAAAGAAAGAGAGTGAACAAAAGAGAAAGAGTGAGAAAAATGAGAGAGAAAAAGAAAAGAAAAATGCAGCCATTGAGGGAAAATTAGAGGGAAACCAAAAAAAGAATTTTTATGCAAAAGCGAGTGAGATCAAACGAGCGTTGTTTTCAAATCAGCCTATGATTGTACTTTTGTACAAAGAGGCATTTTTAAACACTAACCAAATTGACTCATCTTTGCCTAGTTCTGTTGTTTCTCTTTTGCAGGAGTTTGGTGATATCTTTCCCGAGGAGGTTCCACATGGTTTACCCCCTATTCGAGGGATTGAACATCAAATTGATTTCGTGCCCGGTGCTACCATTCCAAACCGACCAGCCTATAGAAGCAATCCTGAGGAGACAAAGGAGCTACAAAAGCAGGTTAGTGAGTTGATGGAAAAGGGGTACGTAAGAGAAAGTATGAGTCCATGCGCCGTTCCGGTGATTTTGGTTCCTAAGAAGGATGGGACGTGGAGAATGTGCGTTGATTGCCGAGCCGTCAACAACATAACGGTAAAGTATCGACACCCTATTCCTCGCTTAGATGATATGTTAGATGAGTTGCATGGTTCTTGTATATTTTCTAAGATTGATTTGAAAAGTGGGTATCATCAAATTAGAATGAAAGAAGGTGATGAATGGAAAACTGCATTTAAAACAAAATATGGTTTGTATGAATGGTTAGTTATGCCTTTTGGATTAACTAATTGATACGAACCCCGCCAATACTGTGACGAAACCCGTAACACGATTAATGTCTCGGACCGTTCTACTATCAGATTCAATGGAAACCGCGACCCAACACCTATAACAGATGCGAACCTTGGTATAAAGGATGGAGACGCCACAATCAAGGATGGAAAACTCGATTGATAAGTCAAGGTATGAACGCCACAGAGTAAATCTGATAAGTTCGAATAGTTCTTCAAAGAACCAAAGAGAAAACTCTCACAATATTATTAATGATCAAAAACTGAATATTACAAACCCTAAAACTGTTAAAATAGCTGAGCCTTAAAGTTGGGCCCTTTTAAACCTACGGAATATTATAGCCCAATATAATTCACTCCAAAACTAAAATAAAAAAACAAACTAACAAATATGAAAAAGTTCTTAAGTTGGCATGCAAGCCTATAATTTATTCTAGAGCTTGAATCATGGACACCCAGCCTTGTGGATCACTAGTATCCTCCTTTGGGCCACTCAAATTAGTCTCAACCCAAATTTGTTGAACCAGCCCATTGAGATTGTCCTTGAACCGCTTTGTTCGCGCCCTTGTAACCGGAATAATTGGCACGTGGTTCGGGTCCGCATTCCACCTTGTGCTAGCAATTGGCACGTGGTTCGGGTCCGCATTCCACCTTGTGCTAGCCGCCATGTTCTCATCATTCCCCTCCTCTTGAAAAGGATTTGTCCTCAAATCATCACCTACATCAAAAGGAGATAAATCAGCAACATTAAAAGTAGTACTAACATTATACTCACCAGGCAACTCTAGCTTGTAGACATTATCATTGATGCGCTCAAGAACTTGAAAAGGACCATCGCCTCGGGGAAGCAATTTAGAACGCCTCTGTGCAGGAAATCTTTCTTTTCACATGTGTACCCAAACCCAATCTCCGGGTTCAAAGATGATATTACGTCGCCCTTTGTTAGCTTGCGTTGCATATTGCTCCGTTCTTCGCTCAATATTGAGCCTTGCTTTCTCATGAATCTGCTTAACAAAATCTGCTTTCTTTTTGCCATCTAAATTAACATGCTCAGTAACAGGTAAAGGAGATAAATCCAAAGGAGTTAAAGGATTAAAACCATACACAATTTCAAAGGGTGAAAATTTAGTAGCAGAATGGATAGTACGATTATAAGCAAACTCAACATGTGGTAAACATTCTTCCCATGTTTTGATGTTCTTTTTAATAATAGCCCTTAACAAAGTAGATAAAGTCCTATTTACTACTTCGGTTTGACCATCAGTTTGTGGATGACAAGTAGTAGAAAATAATAACTTAGTCCCCAACTTACACCACAAGGTCTTCCAAAAATAACTCAAGAACTTAACATCTCTATCTGAAACAATGGTTCTAGGCATACCATGTAATCTCACAATCTCCTTAAAGAACAAATCAGCAACATGTGAAGCATCATCAGTTTTGTGACATGGAATAAAATGTGCCATCTTGGAAAATCTATCCACAACCACAAAAATTGAGTCTCGACCGTGTTTAGTCCTAGGTAAACCTAACACAAAATCCATTGAAATATCAATCCATGGTTCACTAGGAATTAGAAGCGGTGTGTATAAGCCATGGGGTTGTACTCTAGATTTCGCTCGCCTACATGTGACACATCTACCACAAATCCTCTCAACATCTTGTTTCATGCGTGGCCAATAGAAGTGTTCTTGCAAAACGGCTAATGTTTTAACTACCCCAAAATGTCCCATTAACCCTCCCCCATGTGACTCCCTCACAAGCAACTCTCTCACAGAACAATTTGGAATGCACAATTTATTTTCTCGAAATAAAAACTCCTCATGCCTATAGAATTTATTATGGGCAATTTTTGCACAAGATTCAAACTCTTCCCTAAAATCTAGGTCTAAAGGATATAATTCTTTAATATGCTCAAAACCAAGAATCTTAGCATCAAGAGTGGAGATTAGAATGTACCTTCGAGAAAGTGCATCGGCAACGATGTTCTCCTTACCTTGTTTATATCGAATGACGTATGGAAACGTCTCAATGAATTCAACCCATCGTGCATGCCTCTTGTTCAACTTGTGTTGGACTTTAAGGTGCTTTAAAGACTCATGATCGATGTGAATCACAAACTCTTTAGGCCACAAATAATGCTGCCATGTCTCCAAAGCTCGAACCAATGCATACATCTCTTTGTCATACGTGGGATAGTTCAAGGCAGCCCCACTTAACTTCTCACTAAAATATGCAATCGGTCTCCCTTCTTGCATAAGCACGGCGCCAATACCTAAACCTGAAGCATCACATTCAATTTCAAAAGTTTTTGTAAAGTTAGGTAAAGCAAGTAAAGGTGCATGAGTTAACTTCTCCTTGAGTAATTGAAATGCCTTCTCTTGCTCTTCCCCCCATTTGAACCCAATATTTTTCTTGATGACTTCGGTTATCGGTGCAGCTATATTACTGAAGTCTTTCACGAACCTCCTGTAAAAACTAGCAAGTCCATGAAAACTTCGCACATTACTTACACTAGATGGGCTTGGCCATTCTTGGATAGCACGAATCTTTTCTTCATCAACCTGTATTCCTTGTGCACACACAACAAAACCAAGAAACACAAGCTTATCGGTGCAAAAAGTGCACTTCTTTAGGTTAGCAAACAACTTTTCATTTCTAAGCACATCTAACACAAGTTTTAAATGCTTCAAATGCTCTTCCAAGTTTTTGCTATAAATCAGGATATCATCAAAATAAACAACTACAAATTTTCCAATGAAAGCACGCAAAACATGGTTCATCAATCTCATAAAAGTACTAGGAGCATTAGTTAATCCAAAAGGCATAACTAACCATTCATACAACCCATATTTTGTTTTAAATGCAGTTTTCCATTCATCACCTTCTTTCATTCTAATTTGATGATACCCACTTTTCAAATCAATCTTAGAAAATATACAAGAACCATGCAACTCATCTAACATATCATCTAAGCGAGGAATAGGGTGTCGATACTTTACCGTTATGTTGTTGACGGCTCGGCAATCAACGCACATTCTCCACGTCCCATCCTTCTTAGGAACCAAAATCACCGGAACGGCGCATGGACTCATACTTTCTCTTACGTACCCCTTTTCCATCAACTCACTAACCTGCTTTTGTAGCTCCTTTGTCTCCTCAGGATTACTTCTATAGGCTGGTCGGTTTGGAATGGTAGCACCGGGCACGAAATCAATTTGATGTTCAATCCCTCGAATAGGGGGTAAACCATGTGGAACCTCCTCGGGAAAGATATCACCAAACTCCTGCAAAAGAGAAACAACAGAACTAGGCAAAGATGAGTCAATTTGGTTAGTGTTTAAAAATGCCTCTTTGTACAAAAGTACAATCATAGGCTGATTTTGAAAACAACGCTCGTTTGATCTCACTCGCTTTTGCATAAAAATTCTTTTTTTGGTTTCCCTCTAATTTTCCCTCAATGGCTGCATTTTTCTTTTCTTTTTCCCTCTCATTTTTCTCACTCCTTTTCTTTTGTTCACTCTCTTTCTTTTGATCACTCTCCCTTTGCAACCTCACTTGATCTTCATAAACTTGCTTCGGTGTCAAAGGCACTAAGGTGATTGTCCTTTGATTAAGCACGAACGAGTATTTATTTGTGAAACCATCATGCTTAACACGTCGATCAAATTGCCATGGCCTCCCTAACAACAAGTGTCCAGCTTGCATCGGAACCACATCACTCAAAACTTCATCTTCATATCTCCCAATACGAAAAGGAACTATTACTTGTTTAGTCACCCTTACTTCTCCACTATCATTGAGCCATTACAATTTATAAGGCCGTGGATGCTTGATTGTTGGCAGCCCTAATTTCTCCACCAAAGTTGTGCTAGCAACGTTAGTGCAACTCCCCCCATCGATGATCATACTACACACCTTATCTTTGACATGACATCTCGTATGAAAAATGTTCTCCCGTTGCACCTCATCATCTTCTTTAACTTGCATATTTAGAGCTCTCCTTGCCACTAACAAATCCCCTTGGGCAGCGTACTCTTCATCATCGGCATCCTCCAATGGTGGCACAGATTCATTGTCATCTTCATCTTCGGTTTCAATCTCACCATTGTCTCGCATCACCATAACCCGCTTATTTGGACATTGACTTGCTATATGTCCCCTGCCTTGGCATTTAAAACACTTAATGTCACGATTTCTAGAAGTAGAAGAATCAGATTTACCTTGATTTCCATGGCTGGTCACTTCTTGTTTTTGCTCAGTTTTTGGCTTCACCAAAGGCTGCTTCTCATCTCTTTTCCAATTATTTGGTTTCCAAGCGGATGTATTGGAATTTTGGCTTGGATTTTGGCTTGGACGTGTGCTGTTGCCCCTCCTCTTGAGTTGATTCTCAATTTTAATAGCCATGTGTACCATATCCTCCAACTCAACATAGTGTTGCAATTCCACTGCATTGGCAATTTCCCGATTCAACCCAACTAAGAATCTAGCCATTGTAGCCTCTCGATCTTCCTCTACATTCGCTCGAATCATAGCTACTTCCATCTCCTTATAATATTCTTCCACACTCCTATTACCTTGCCTCAAACTTTGCAACTTGTTGTACAACTCTCGGTAATAATAGCTTGGAACGAACCGCTTCCTCATCACAGTTTTCATATCCTCCCACGTCTCTATTGGACGCTCCCTATTTCTTCTCCTATTCAACACCAATTGATCCCACCAAATGATAGCATAATCAAAAAATTCAATGGCAGCAAGTTTTACCTTCTTAGCCTCAGAGTAATGGTGGCAATCAAATACTAATTCTACCTTCTTCTCCCATTCTAGATAGGCTTCCGGATCATTCTTCCCTTGAAACGAAGGAATCTTCATCTTAATACTACCCAAATTATTATCTTCCCGGTTCCTAGCTTCTCTAAACCTAACTTCTCTACCCCGACCACCATATCTCCTATGATTATCTATTGACTCCTGATCATTTTCTTCGTCAAAGTCTTCCCAAAAATACTCCTCTTCTTCAACTCTCACTCCCCTCGGTTGAACTCTCTCTCTTCTACGTCCCTGAGGAGCATTGTTTTGTGGCTGCTCCACACGTGCATTCTCTACTCTATCTAACCGTTCATGGACTTGATCCATCTCTGTCCTCAATACCCTCCTCATTTCACCCATTAATGCCTCCAATAGTAGTTTCTGATCAGTCTCTCCCGAAACCTCCCCGGCAATGTTTTTGTCTTTATGGGCCATATTTCGCTGTAAAACAAAGATTAGATAAAAAATATATATAGGACCTCACAACTCTCGCTCACGTGTTTCACTCAACTAGAATGTATCACTCAAGTTCACTCGTGTTTAAACTGAAAATCAATTTGGCTTTTACCCTCTTATGTGCTCACCACTCTTGCCTTTTTCCACTCGTAGTAATTCTCACTCGGTTCTTATGAAACTGTTCAAACAATGACCAGAATTTCTCAGTAACAATCCACACCCAAACTAGACCAATCAAATTTGGAAGCTGAAAGCACGACGAAAAAAAAACGAACGCGGATGGCTAGGTTTCCAAAAGCACAAAAAATGGAATTTTCGGAAAATTTTTTTCACACTATGGAGTAAGGTCAGATTCGGACTCCTTAGACCCCAAATATCGCAAAACAAAAATAAATTTTTTTTTTTTTTTTTTTTCTCCCCTACAGATCTCTTCTTTTCTCTTCTTTTCTCTTCTTTTTTTTTTTCCTACAGATATCTTCTTTTCTCTTCTTTTCTTTTCTTTTCTTTTCTTTTTTTTTTTTTTTTTTTTTTTGTATTTTTTTTTCTTGAATAATCAGGCAGACTTCACAGTTCACGTATCTGATTCAGAAACCCTAATTCCAAGAAGAAAAAAAAACCACAATAACAACGATCACGAGAATGAACAAACACGAAGTAACAAGAGCAAATCACAGATCAGATTCGCAAACCCTAAACACAAAATTCCAGATCGTAATCGAACAAGTTTTTTTTTTTTTTTTTTTTATACGGTTCAAAAACGAGAACGAATAAGAAAACGAAGAGAAACAAAAACGAATACGAACAGAACCAGAAGAAACGAATAAGAACAGAAACGAAAAAGATATGATAAACCTGAGACTAGAACTGTGCTCTGATACCAACTGATACGAACCCCGCCAATACTGTGACGAAACCCGTAACACGATTAATGTCTCGGACCGTTCTACTGTCAGATTCAATGGAAACCGCGACCCAACACCTATAACAGATGCGAACCTTGGTATAAAGGATGGAGACGCCACAATCAAGGATGGAAAACTCGATTGATAAGTCAAGGTATGAACGCCACAGAGTAAATCTGATAAGTTCGAATAGTTCTTCAAAGAACCAAAGAGAAAACTCTCACAATATTATTAATGATCAAAAACTGAATATTACAAACCCTAAAACTGTTAAAATAGCTGAGCCTTAAAGTTGGGCCCTTTTAAACCTACGGAATATTATAGCCCAATATAATTCACTCCAAAACTAAAATAAAAAAACAAACTAACAAATATGAAAAAGTTCTTAAGTTGGCATGCAAGCCTATAATTTATTCTAGAGCTTGAATCATGGACACCCAGCCTTGTGGATCACTAGTATCCTCCTTTGGGCCACTCAAATTAGTCTCAACCCAAATTTGTTGAACCAGCCCATTGAGATTGTCCTTGAACCGCTTTGTTCGCGCCCTTGTAACCGAACTAATTGGCACGTGGTTCGGGTCCGCATTCCACCTTGTGCTAGCAATTGGCACGTGGTTCGGGTCCGCATTCCACCTTGTGCTAGCCGCCATGTTCTCATCACTAATGCTCCTAGTACTTTTATGAGATTGATGAACCATGTTTTGCGTGCTTTCATTGGAAAATTTGTAGTTGTTTATTTTGATGATATCCTGATTTATAGCAAAAACTTGGCAGAGCATTTGAAGCATTTAAAACTTGTGTTAGATGTGCTTAGAAATGAAAAGTTGTTTGCTAACCTAAAGAAGTGCACTTTTTGCACCGATAAGCTTGTGTTTCTTGGTTTTGTTGTGTGTGCACAAGGAATACAGGTTGATGAAGAAAAGATTCGTGCTATCCAAGAATGGCCAAGCCCATCTAGTGTAAGTAATGTGCGAAGTTTTCATGGACTTGCTAGTTTTTACAGGAGGTTCGTGAAAGACTTCAGTAATATAGCTGCACCGATAACCGAAGTCATCAAGAAAAATGTTGGGTTCAAATGGGGGGAAGAGCAAGAGAAGGCATTTCAATTACTCAAGGAGAAGTTAACTCATGCACCTTTACTTGCTTTACCTAACTTTACAAAAACTTTTGAAATTGAATGTGATGCTTCAGGTTTAGGTATTGGCGCCGTGCTTATGCAAGAAGGAAGACCGATTGCATACTTTAGTGAGAAGTTAAGTGGGGCTGCCTTAAACTATCCCACGTATGACAAAGAGATGTATGCATTGGTTCGAGCTTTAGAGACATGGCAGCATTACTTGTGGCCTAAAGAGTTCGTGATTCACACTGATCATGAGTCTTTAAAGCACCTTAAAGTCCAACACAAGCTGAACAAGAGACATGCACGATGGGTTGAATTCATTGAGATGTTTCCATACGTCATTCGATATAAACAAGGTAAGGAGAACATCGTTGCCGATGCACTTTCTCGAAGGTACATTCTAATCTCCACTCTTGATGCTAAGATTCTTGGTTTTGAGCATATTAAGGAATTGTATCCTTTAGATCTCGATTTTAGTGAAGAATTTGAATCTTGTGAAAAAACAGCCCATAATAAATTCTATAGGCATGAGGGGTTTTTATTTCGAGAAAATAAATTGTGCATTCCAACTTGTTCAGTGAGAGAGTTGCTTGTGCGAGAGTCACATGGGGGAGGGTTAATGGGACATTTTGGGGTAGTAAAAACATTAGCCGTTTTACAAGAACACTTCTATTGGCCACGCATGAAACAAGATGTTGAGAGAATTTGTGGTAGATGTGTCACATGTAGGCGAGCGAAATCTAGAGTACAACCCCATGGCTTATACACACCTCTTCCAATTCCTAGTGAACCATGGATTGATATTTCAATGGATTTTGTGTTAGGTTTACCTAGGACTAAACACGGTCGAGACTCAATTTTTGTGGTTGTGGATAGATTTTCCAAGATGGCACATTTTATTCCATGTCACAAAACTGATGATGCTTCACATGTTGCTAATTTGTTCTTTAAGGAGATTGTGAGATTACATGGTATGCCTAGAACCATTGTTTCGGATAGAGATGCTAAATTCTTGAGTTACTTTTGGAAGACCTTGTGGTGTAAGTTGGGGACTAAGTTATTATTTTCTACTACTTGTCATCCACAAACTGATGGTCAAACTGAAGTAGTAAATAGGACTTTATCTACTTTGTTAAGGGCTATTATTAAAAAGAACATCAAAACATGGGAAGAATGTTTACCACATGTTGAGTTTGCTTATAATCGTACTATCCATTCTGCTACTAAATTTTTACCCTTTGAAATTGTGTATGGTTTTAATCCTTTAACTCCTTTGGATTTATCTCCTTTACCTGTGACTGAGCGTGTTAATTTAGATGGAAAAAAGAAAGCAGATTTTGTTAAGCAGATTCATGAGAAAGCAAGGCTCAATATTGAGCGAAGAACGGAGCAATATGCAACGCAAGCTAACAAAGGGCGACGCAATATCATCTTTGAACCTGGAGATTGGGTTTGGGTACACATGCGAAAAGAAAGATTTCCAGCACAAAGGCGTTCTAAATTGCTTCCCCGAGGCGATGGTCCTTTTCAAGTTCTTGAGCGCATCAATGACAATGCCTACAAGCTAGAGTTGCCTGGTGAGTATAATGTTAGTACTACTTTTAATGTTGCTGATTTATCTCCTTTTGATATAGGTGATGATTTGAGGACAAATCCTTTTCAAGAGGAGGGGAATGATGAGAACATGGCGGCTAGCACAAGGTGGAATGCGGACCCGAACCACGTGCCAATTGGTCCGGTTACAAGGGCGCGAGCAAAGGGGTTCAAGGACAATCTCAATGGGCTGGTTCAACAAATTTGGGTTGAGACTAATCTGAGTGGCCCAAAGGAGGATACTTTTTTTCGGAAAACTGGTTAATTAATCCAAAAGAAAGTACAAATGTACAAGGGGCATACCCCAGGATATACAATAAGAGCAAAAGAGGGGATAAAAATTATCAAAATGGAATACAAGATAAAAAGCCATCCCCTTGAGTACCCAAGTACTCAACACAAATCAAAACAGAAGCTGGGTAAACAAACGGAACACCCTACACTTTACAATCAACAACCAAGTTCAGCTGTTACAACCAAATCAATACAAAGGAACATCAAGTCCCAAAGGAGGATACTAGTGATCCACAAGGCTGGGTGTCCATGATTCAAGCTCTAGAATAAATTATAGGCTTGCATGCCAACTTAGGGACTTTTTATATTCATTAGTTTCCTTTTATTTTAGTTTTGGGATGAATTATATTGGACCATAATATTTCGTAGGCTTAAAAGGGCCCAACTTTAAGCCTCAGCTATTTAAACAGTTTTAGGGTTTGTAATATTCAGTTTTTGATCATTAATAATATTGTGAGAGTTTTCTCTTTGGTTCTTTGAAGAACTATTCGAACTTATCAGATTTACTCTGTGGCGTTCATACCTTGACTTATCAATCGAGTTTTCCATCCTTGATTGTGGCGTTTCCATCCTTTATACCAAGGTTCGCATCTGTTATAGGTGTTGGGTCGCGGTTTCCATTGAATCTGACAGTAGAACGGTCCGAGACATTAATCGTGTTACGGGTTTCGTCACAGTATTGGCGGGGTTCGTATCACTAGGAGTCGTCTACATCAATGATGTCCACACTCTCCTCAGCCTCCCCCTAGCCTCCGAGGCGACATCTCTCTCCTAGCCAGCCGGGGTAGCAAAACCCTCCGTCGCAGCAGCGGTTCCCTGGGCGTCGGCGGCAGCATCTTTGGCGGCCTCGGGAACCATGTTCCAGTAGTCAAAATTCACCCCTAATAAGGAGTGGTGTCCAACTCTGGGTGGTCCCGGGCCAACCTCCTTTTCAAATCTTCATACCCAAGGAAGAAACCGTCATCAAAAGTCTCCCTCGGGGGACCAGCGGTCTCTCCCGAGCCTCTGCTGCCGTACGGGCAGCCCGCTCGGTTTCCAGCTCTGCCAGAGCCACCGCCAACTCCTCTTGGGCTGTCCCAAGGTTTGAAGCTAGACCCTTTAACCAAGTCCCTTGTGGCCGAGTGGTAAGCTTCTTGGGTGTACTACCCAAGAGGTTTAGTGTTCGAGTCATGGGGGGCGTGGCCACTGGAGTATTCACCCGGTGCCTCCAGGCCTCGGGGGATTAGTCGAGGTGCGCGCAAGCTTGCGGATACCCCCGATTACCCAAAAAAAAAAAGAAGCTAGACCCTTAACCCTATTTTTCTCTACGGTCAAGGCCCTTTCTTTGGTCTCCAGGGCAACCTCTTTCTCAGCCAGGGCGGTTTCGGCGGCGGTGGCCCTCCCAGCAAGGGCCGGCATGAAAGACTCAGCTCCGGCAGCTATGCAGCCGACCTGCAACAAATCAAAAGGGAATAAGTCGGTCACTATTGCCAGTAGAAAAAATGCACAGAAATCAGAAGACACAGCAAAATTACTTACCATATGGGAGATGCTATAAAGCCACCCCTGGAAAACCTAGGGAGACATGCTGGCACGCCTCTCCACCAGACTAGGGAGCAGGTATGGCCTGACCCTGTTCTGAGTCTCCCTAGACTCCTCCAGGGGCGTCCCGGCGGGAATCTCAGCTCGGGGGGTAGATGTTTCCCCCACTACCACCACCCGGGGGTTGATGTCTCCCCGGGACCCTCTGCGGGCACTGGGACACGCCTGAGCCGCCCGAGTGGGCATTCACTATCAGAGGCCTCAACAGCCGGCCTCTTCCTCGTCGCCGCCATCCGCTCGGCAGTGACAGCTTGCAGAGCCCTCAACCGTTTAGGGTCTCTCTTGGGTGCCATCTCTGCAGAAAGAAAACAACCATGGAGTCAGTAACCGGGATAACAAGGTAGCAAAGGACAACTAAAGTTAAAACAGAAGATAAAGCATTTACCCGAAATGATGGTGGGAAAGATTGGTGCTTCAACAGGACGGGTGGGTCGGCGGTCACCCCTTTGGTCTCCCGATCGGATTAGCACGTCCCAGATGTTCACAGGCCGCTCAACCAAGCCTCTGATCCTCTCCTCTTAGTCCTCCGGGACGCTTGGAAGATTGATAGCCCCCACTGCAAAACAAACCAAAATGATCAGTTCGAAGCTATAACACAAAGCCAAGAAGGAGGCTAGAGAAGACACAAGACGGGCTTACCCCTTAGCTCTCCCGTCCAGGAGATCCTTAGTCAACACTCCCAGGGGCTCGCTCGTAAAGCCCAGGGGTGGACACTTGGAAGAACTTGTTTTTCCACCCCTTGTTGTTGCTCGGGCAGTTGATAATGATATTTTTTCCCTGCCGAGCCCCTAGGGAAAAGAACCCGGCCTCCCCATGCACTGGGAACGGCCGGTGGATCCAAAAGAACTATTGAAGGGTGAGCTCATACCCGAAGATTTGGGGCAACAGGGAGATAGACCCCATCAGATACCTCCACCCGTTTGGGGCTAACTGCCCGGGAACTATCCCCAAGTAGATCAAAACATCCCGGGTGACCGGATGGAGGGGGACATGAAGGCCATCCATGAAGCCATCCTCGTATAAAGTAAGAAAACCCCGACGATAAATATGAGCCCCACCGGGGGGAACGAACAAGGAATTGTTAACAGGGATAGCATACCTATCCCTGATCCGATCAAGGTCCCCGGCACGCAGGGCCGAGGGGATAAACTCGCAGGCGAATGCTACCTCGGGATCAGATTACCTAGGTGCCTCATCACCGGAACCTCGTGACACGGAGGCAACAGGGGCCTCCTGGTCAGACTCGTCGCTGGACACTCGGGCCGGGATCCGGCCCTCGCTTTGGTGGTCAGAAGGGAAAGCTGAAGGCGAGTCTAGACTGATGTCGGGCGTTCCCAACTGGAAGACCTCACTCTTAGATCATGACTTGGAGTTGAAGTCAGAATGCTCCATTTCTGGTATTCTTGTGGAAGGGTGAGGAAGAAGGACACGGCCTGAATATGGGTCAGAGACACCAAGTCTGATGTACAAGGGGGGCAAGGTCACTAACCTAAAGAGCAAGGAATAGAGGGTCCTTAACACCAGGTGACACTCTCTCAAGACTACCCCGAAAACACTCGCTCACTCCAATTGTCCTAAGCTACCTCCTGCCTGGAAGAAAGAACAGAACCTGAGAAAGAAAAATTCCCACTCTTGTTCTAACTTAAGCGGGTTCGCTCTCTCCAATCTCGCTCAGAAAAGAGGAAAGAAGGGGACAGAGAGGGAAAAAATGATGAACTGAAGCTGAGGGAAAAAGATTTACAAAGTTTAACACAGAAAGGGGCTTGGGAACCTTGCTCGGGATTGTTCTTGCTCTCAAGTTGCTCAGAAGTCTATATCTCTACACTAAAGGGTTGAAAAAATGGACAAGTATCCTTTATATAAGAACCATGGATGACCTAGATCGAAACAGAAGCAACAGCTCATATGTTTTCCCACCCGAAGCGGTTGACAGTTGTCACCTCGGGCATATGAAGCGTCGCTTTAAAAGGCGCGTGCATTAAATACGTTATGGGACGGTTCGTTTACCATGTAAATGGTTCAGTTACTCTCAGACTGGCACCATTGGATCCTGACTAGGCCAGCGACCAGCTGACACATGGCATAGGAGGGACCCAGGCCCGCGGGGTCACCGCTCGGTCCGTATCCCGGCTCATCACTCCAGTCGGTCCCACCCTGGGCAAAGTCCTGGCCTATTACCGAACGGTTCCTCGGAAGCAATCTTTATTTTTAAACTTCATCTGATGGGACATCACATCAAAAATGGGGGGTAGCTGATACGTTCGGAAATATTCTGCTAAAGCCAAATTGCCACGTCAGCAGCGAAGGACCCGGACTGTCCGGAATGGGTGCTCGGGGCCTATGCTCCTGAGGTCATCAATCGTTACCGCTCAAGATTCTCACATTGCTCGGGCATGAGGCATAACCCAGACCAATCCTTTCAAGCAGTTTCCTTATCTGGCCAGAATCCTATTAAGGAAGAGCTAGTAGATTCCTAAACCGCTTAGGAAACTTTCCCCAAATTGTACAAATCAATTATAATCAGATTAGGCTTCCTAATCTGACAAGCTTACCATGTATGGGTGGACTCTTGTACCTATAAAAGAGCCCACCTACCCTGTCTAAGGGGATCGGATCCAAGTATCTCTCTAGCTAGCAAGCATAGAATACAGAATTCACCATTGTACGCATATACCCAGCCGGTATTACTGGTAGTGCTGCCCATCTTTGTTGGCTCACCAGGCCCGCCAGTGATCTGCTAGTGAACGCGCACAAATGCACCCGTGGACGTAGGTCACATTGTTAATGGGGCCGAACCACATACAACTTGCTTGTGTCTTTTTCTCTCTTTAAATCCTTCTTACCAATTTTCGGCATCATCATGTTTGAATTAGCATAATCTAGCTTTAGATCATCATGATCACCATCTATGTTTTAAGTTTATATTAATTTCATCATCTATTTGATTGTTGATCACTTTATAGATGTTATAATTCATGTATAATGTGTATATGATCATGTATTATCTATTTTGTAAGTTGCATGTGTGGTTTGATTTTAGAGTTTTCAAAGTTTTATTAGGCCAATCGAAGTTTTTTATAAAAGACACTCACAATAAACCCGAGAAAAAGAGAGAGAAGCTCCTCCTTCTCTCTAGAAATGTGAGTGTTATGGAGAGACACAAAGCTGTAAGGATCCTTAATGTTGCTACTGCTACTGATTCTGAGAACTCAATAGTCAATGCCTCTCAATCTACTAAGGGTTGCAATAGGGATGATCCTATATTAGTTAATGCCTCAACACCTTCTATCTCTGTTCAAGCAGATTCAAAAGATGTTAGTCCTAATTTTATCATCTCAAACCCCTCTAAATCAGAAGTGTATGGATTAGGGGATGATGGTATCCACAAGATCTCAAAGTCTAATATTAACAAAGAGTCAACCTCACCTAACTTGAATGCTGCAAACACTTGTCTCTCCAAGTTCTTTGATGAAGAACTTGAAATTCCTGAAGATTGGGAGGAGGAAACATCTTTCAAAGCTAAGACTGATGGTAAAGCAAATGCTAGACAAGGAAGTAATGAGGGTGAGTTATCAGATCATGAATATCACAACACTTTGCTTAAAGACTCAAATGATTACTTAAGGAAAAATTTGAAATTGGCTCAGGCAAGAATTCAGAAACTAATGAATGAAAAGGAAGATCTCTAAGCCATACATACAAGGCCCTTAGTCTCATCTGGTTCTAGGGGTGGTTCTAGCATTGGGAGAACCCCATACAAATCTGGTGGTAGAAAGGGAGGTACAAGGTCTGGCTCGGATTGGAGGAAGCATCAGTTTGAGCCTTTCGATATCTGTGGGACAAATGGTAGTTCTAGTGATGATCTTTCTAGACAAGGAAAAAAGAAAGTTTGGGCTCCTATACAGAGTCATACTAATACATCCACTTGTTCTGCGGATGGATGTGAGGAATCTGTTGTTTTTACATCTCAACCAAAGGAAATACTTGCTAAGAATGTCCATCAACCGAAATCTATTATCCATAATTTCTCGCAAGGAGTTTCTAATGATCCTCAAGAAGGTGCTTCCAAGGGGCAATGCAGTAATGTTCTTGAAATTTCTGGTGTGCAACCGCAAGGTAATACTATTATTCAATCAAGGTCCGAAGGAAATGGGAAGGTATCACTTTTTGATCCGAAAAGTAGTACTGCTGATTCAACCAAGGTGTTTGCTGCGGCTGGGGCCCACTATCCACCTTTACTTGAGGCCAACGGCTACATGGCCTCATTAAATGCCCACCCAAAAGCTGCTGGTTTGTCCATGAGTACACGCAACTATGCGCAGCAGCCCAATATCTCTCTTCACATGGCAAATGTGCCTTTACCCTTAATTCATGGTGGCTTGTCTCCCACTAGCACCCACGTGGACAGTGTTTGTAATGCTGAGAATACTATGCAGCAAATCACTCACTCTCAGGCTAAGGGGAGTGAGCAGCACGCGAACCCAGAGAGTCACATGGGATCCATTGCCGTACCCCGGATTCCCGGCGCCTTGTCTACTACCATGCGCCATTTGGATGAGTCCACTAGCAAGATGCAGGAACACTTCTCTTATTTTAACACTCAAGGCTAACGTGGCCTCAGGTTTTGGCAGCCCAACATTACCTGCTAGATCCCCCACTTGCCCAGTGGCTCCCTCGTCTGTGTTGGCTACCCGCAATTGTGATCCTACCCACCACTTGGACTATACAATCGGTGTATTCCCCCATTTACCCTATGAAACTCAACTTACTACAAAGACTACCCTCCCTCTTGATGGCCCAGCTCCTATTTCCAATACTGCTAAAGGTTCACTTGTTTTTGGACCCCACAAGTTTGGATATTTCGTAAATTCTTCTTAAGTTGAGGGCTCAAAGTCTGATGTTAAAAAGGATGCTCTAAATCAAGTCTCACCTACTAAGCTGCTTAGCAATCCTACTGTAGGGTTACAACCAAACCAGACTCAGGGACCTAGCTGGGCCTCTATCTTACATCCTAAAATAGCTTCGGACTTTAAAGTAAACTACATTCAACCCAATAGAGATACTAATCGGATTAAAATCAGATTACCCAAAGATGTTGCAGAAGCTGGGAGTAAAGCATGGGATAACACATTAGTTGGATATTTCATTGGCAAGAAGCTTCCATACTCCTTGGTTAAGAATTCTACTTCCAAATTATGGGGCAAATTGGGTCTGCATGATATGCTAGCCACTGAATCTGGCTATTTTTTCTTCAAATTTGATTCCAAAGATGAGAGTGATGCTGTTCTGGAGGGCGGACCTTGGCATGTTGCAGTACAGCCTATAATTTTGAGGAAATGGGAATATGGGTTGGAATTAGCCAAAGAGGCTCAAACTACCATTCCAATATGGGTTAACATCTATAACATCCCACTTGAATATTGGAATACTGAAGGGTTTAGCTACATTGCCAGTGCCATTGGAAAACCATTACATGTCTATAGGATGACAGCCACATGCCGCAGGATTTCGTATGCGAGAATCTGTATTGAGATTAATGCAGCATTTGATTTGGTCAAAGACTTTGATATTGAGATTGAAGATCCACTTAATGGGGAAGTTAAGACAATCACACTGAAAGTTGAATACCAATGGAGCCCCATGAGATGTGCAAAATGTAAGAAATTTGGGCACGATTGCAACAAAATCCAGTTGGTTACATCTGCTTATCAGCCAGCTCCTATCACAAAGAACCATCAGACTCAAAATCCTTCTGATGGACAATGGACAACTAGAAGCAAGGGAAAATTTATCAAATCTCAAGAGCCAAATTCTATTCCATCTTCCTCTAATACTAAAATGGAGATACCAATTGCAGATAGTAAAGCTCCTGAAGACTTTCTTGAAGGTCCTGGTCCCTCAAATTTGAAAAGTAAAATAGGAGAACCTTGTGCCCCTGATATCTTGGGCCCTAACCAATTCATGGTATTGGAATCCTCGTTTGATGACCTAGAAATTGATGACATGCAACAAGTCAATTGCCTCAAAGGAACCAGTGAAACTGTAGGCAGTGGAATCATAAATTGCCCTAGTGTTGAAGTTATCCAGCAAGAAAGTCCCAACGCAGTTATGCCCTCTGTTTTGGACAAGGACAGTGCAGCTGCTGAAAGTATTGAGCCCACTTTACAGGCTAAGTTGGATGGGCAAGACAGGGAAGGAGGGGTTCATCAAGGCTCTCCACTGGACTACACTGGTACTCCTACACCTACTATAGTAGATGATAAGCTAATAGACAATCCTGAAGGGAAAGAATTGGATCTCCCAAGTACTACATGTCAGGTCAATCTCTCTCCCTCCTCCTCTAATTCTAATTTTATATCCCATCATAAGAATTCTAAACAAGGGAAGAAGAACAATAAAAGTAGTTCTTCAGGTAAAAGATGACACCCATTCCGACGTACTTAATGATTATTGGTTGCTGGAATATTAGGGGTCTTAATCAATTTTCTAAACAAATGGAAATTTCCAAATTTGTTTCTTCTAATCATATTGATGTTTTAGGGATCACTGAATCCAAAGTTAGAATGCCTAACCAAGATGGCATACAAAAAAGAATTCTTCCTAGTTGGAATTTTGTTACTAATAGCCAACCAAATTCTGTGGATAGAATTTGGGTTGGTTGGAACCCTAACAAAGTTTCTTTAACTGTTTTGAAAAACACTAGGCAGCTAATTCATGTCTCTATCCAAGATATAAATCTGTCTGTGTCTTTTGAAGCTTCTTTTGTCTATGGTTTTAACACCATCCAAGAAAGAAGAAGTCTGTGGGCTGACATCAAGTCCATCTCAGCCTCCCTTGGTCACAGTCCCTGGATTACAATCGGTGACTTTAATGCGGTACTTAACTCTAATGAGAAATTTGGGGGTAATCCGGGAAAAGACCAAGGAGCCGAGGAATTTAATGCGTGTGTGAATGCCTCTTGCCTTGTAGATCTTCGATTCACAGGGATTTATTTCACCTGGAGCACTAGCAGGTATAAGGAAAAATTGGATAGAGCTCTCGTCAATCAAGATTGGCTTGACAAATTCCCATCAGCATATGCTCAGTTTCTCCCATCTGGTATTTCTGATCATTCTCCTATTCTTGTTAAAATGGATAATTCTACCAGGAAAAAAGGTCATACATTCAAATTCTATAACTATTGGACATCGTTAGATAATTTTGAGGACTTGGTTAAAAATTCTTGGGCTAATAATGTTGAGGGTAATTACCAATTCCAGTTATGCAAAAAACTTAAGAATCTCAAAACTGAACTTAAAAAATTTTCTAAAGATTCTATAGGTAGAGCAAAGTTTTTTTTTTTTCGGAAAATTGGTGAATAAAAAAGAAAAAGCCAAACGGCACTTACAAAACACAAGGGGCATACCCCAGGATATTACAATATGATCAACAACATGCAATGAAAAGCAAGCTCAAAGCAAGGAACAAGAGGAGACAAGCACTCAAGGCAACAATGGGAGAATCCAACAAGACTCAAACCCTAAATCCAACATGGAGTCAATCAAGATCGGTGGCGGCCTTTAGGCCTACTACCGCTGAATAACATCTTAGCTTCCTTTTTCTTTTGACGACCTGAGATGGGAGTATCGATATCATCTGCAACTGCTTTCTCAGGGGTTGTCTCATTAGTAACATCTTCCTCATAGGAGCCCTCGTTCACGGAGCTACTGACGCAACCATCGAGTGGGCCATTGTCTTCTCTGTCATAAACGAAAGGTATTAATCCATTGAAGGAGTTGTCAATTGGAACAGAAGTAGTCCTATTCTCGCAAATAGAAGAAAGATTATTAAAGGAGTATATCACATGTTCCTGTTCAGAAGAGGAAGCAACACATCCATCAATATCGGATATCCGAACCCTATTATTGGCTTCACGACGTTGAGGGGACATTCTCGCACTCCCTCCCAATTCAGCACTTTCGACAATCTTTTTCCCCTTTTCCTTCCTTTGGACGACTTGCCAAACACCCTTCGTCGCCCTATTATGCCGATTATCACCATACCCCGGTTTCTGGCTAGCCACCTTATCACAATCATGTCCGAACGTGGAGCATTTAGAACAGCGGATAGGCGTCCATTGGTACTCAACAGTAATATCAAGCAGCGTATTTTTCCCATCGCCATCAGCCATCTCAATAGAAAATTTATCGATGAGGTCAAGATCACCGCTCACCTCAACACAAACTCGAGCGTAAGTGATGCGTCTTCGGCTTGCTGTCATTCTATCCACGCGTAATGGTTTCCCAATATAGCTAGCAATGAAGCTTATACCTTTTGGGTTCCATAGTTCCAACGGAATACCATAAAGATTAACCCAAATAGGAATAGACTGAACATCCTTCTTATCCAATTTCAGACTGGGTTTCCATGGTTGTAAGATGAGGGGTTGACCCGCGATGTACCACGGCCCTCCTTCAAGAACCGCATCTCTCTGACTCTCACCAGGGAAAGTGAAGAAAAAAATTCCCGAGTCCGTAGCAAGAGTATCAAAAAAACCATGGTCAGCCCATAACCGTTCCGTAGCAGAAGTAACGAGAGAATAGGGAAGCCCTTTCCCAATGAAATAACCAACCAGAGTAGTGCCCCACTCGTTACTGCCTTCATCTATTAACACTTTCGGGACTTGAAGAATCAG
Source organism: Hydrangea macrophylla (assembly GCA_033977485.1). Taxonomy (NCBI): domain Eukaryota; kingdom Viridiplantae; phylum Streptophyta; class Magnoliopsida; order Cornales; family Hydrangeaceae; genus Hydrangea; species Hydrangea macrophylla. The sequence continues at coordinate 48,212,810 of CM066984.1, read as the reverse complement.
ACTTTTCGATCTCGTTCCATGAGAAACAAAAGCCAAAGGAAAATCAACATTAGAATTTGCGCTCGTAATATCATGGACCTCACTATCTGCTTGAGTAGCTATGTCCTGGTTTGAAACAAATAATTCATTAAATTTTTTCTTAGAACTATTTTCTGTGACAACTTTCAAATTAATCGCATGACCTGGAGCCTCGTCCAAATCCTTAATAGGAGGACAAGAGCCAATTTTGTTGCCAGTATTTCCTCCCATTTGAACAAGCCCCACAGGCTGGCCAGGGGGGAAAGTCACAGACATTAAAGGTTCTTGGGGGCCCACCACGGTTAGAGGACACGGTCCATCCTGAAAATGGTTAAGAATTGCTGGACGAGGGCCCACGGGAGGACTAGTCTTGACATGACTTTGCCTTGCTTCCAAGGGGTGATGCTGAGTATGGGCAAGTTCGGACAGCTGGGGGCCATTTGTCATATTACCAAGGCTGCAAACAAAATCCTTTTCAAATGAGGGACACGCGTCTGCATCATGTGGAGAAGCTCCATAATCTAGCCGTTGACCATGAAAGGGCACTAAATGCTTGAACGGCTCATCAAGGGGCCCACAGGAGATGTGGGCGCTGGGGCATGTAGCACGTGTATCTTTCGCCAAAATTAAGGCTCCATTCAGACAACGTGGGGCCAAGGGAGTGGGCTCATTAAATGCGGTCAGATGAGCGGGGCCGGAGTCTTTAATCCTCTCTGGAAATTGGACATCATGAGGACTTTTTAGAAACAACAAACATGCGGGTTCAAAATCTGCACAAAGATGTGCTAAACGATCAGCCTCAGTATTTTCCTGTGGCAAAACCTGCGACATTAAATGAGTGTCAGCCCTGTCAGCAAGGCTATGCGAGCAGCCTTTCTTTGTGCTGGAAAAAAAGCCGTTGGAGGGGGTGCCCCTATCCTCTACGGCAAACAACATTGGGTCACGAGACGACGATTTTTGTTGATCAACTTTGGATCCTTCAACTTCTTCCCCTTGGGTTTTATAGATCAAACTTGTAGACAATGGTTGATCTCTTACCCTATTAGATTGTAACCCAACCCTGAGGAAGTTTTCAGCCTTACTAGGCTCAGGCTGAGAGGATGAATGAACAGCACCCTGGAGAACTTTCGAAGGGGGGCAAACAGGCAAGTCTGGACTAATTTTTTCCGAAGAAGCACACTGAATCTGTAAAGTAGTGGCCTTAGGATGTGCATTAGAACAAGGTGTAGACTCGGTGTGTAACACATCTAGCAAGAAACTTTCAAAATGACTAGGATGGCCATGAGAGACAGCACCCTGATTTGCAAGAGGGATACTAGATTTAGTAGAATCAGGGCCATTGCAAGCTGGGTCTCCATTCAACTGACCCTCAGGAACTCTTGAATATCTGTCTTTGATGGAATTGACCCAAGAAATATCTCTTTTGCTTGGAAGTGTACAAGAAGGGGTTTGAGCAAGAGAAACTGATGGGAACCATAGTGGACCAAAACTTAAAGATGATCATTTGCAAGTTCCAGATGGGCCAATCACAAGGTCAAGAGCTAAGAAGATCAACGAAGCAATGCAAGGACTGGTGCAATCCACTTGGGAAAAGTTCAGAAACTTATTATGCAAGGCCCCAACATTTAACATGGGCTTGAAGGAAGAAGAATCAGTTCTAGTTCATGTGATACAAGCTACAGAAGGGGTGGAATAGCTTATTGGGTTTTTATAGACTTTAATTTTTATGTTTCTATGGTTTTGGCATGTGGGCCTATTTTTTAAGTAGACATTTATTTAGCTTTAAACATGCAGTTTAAGTTGTTTTGGGCTTGAGTATTTAGCCCATGTCTTTTGATTTTCGTTGAAGGCCTTTTTTGGCCCAAGGGTTTCTTAGAAGGGATTAAAAGAAAGAACTTTGTAGCAGCTTGGAGGGAGAACGTTAATGAAATTTATTTTCTGGAGAGCTATTCAGTTTTCTCTGCTTGTTCTTGATTGAACAATTCGAACTTATCAAAGGCATTTCCTTTGTGGCGTTCACCAAATCTGGGTTCTTGAAACAGGATTTCAACGGGTCTAGATCATCCCTGTGACTTGATTGTTGGCTTTCTTGGGTGAATTACAATCTGATCGTGGGTTCAAGGAATATCAATTCCACGGGTTCACATCATTTGGTATCAGAGCTTAGGCTCCAAATCAGGTCTGATTTATCCATTTTATTTGGTGTTCTTGTTTCTGTTTCATTTTTTTTTTTCTGTTCTGTTATTTTCGTGATCTTGTTTCATCTCGTCTTTCTATTCAATTCGTGTTCTATTCTTTTCGTGTTCTTGTTTTCGTTCGTGTTCGTGTTCGTGTTCGCATTCGTGTTCTTGATTACGATCTGGAATTTCGTGTTTAGGGTACGAATCTGATCTGCGATTTTTTGTTTTGTCTCTTGCTACTTCGTGTTCGTTCATCCTCGTGATTTAGGGTTACGAACGTGAACTGTGAAGTCGCCCTAATTATTCAAAAAAAAACAAAAAAAAAACAAAAAAAAAAAAAAAAAAAACAAAAGAAAAGAAAAGAGGAGAAAAAAAAAAGAAAGGGAAGAGAAGAGATCGGTAAGCCGCGATAAAAAAAAAAAAAAAAAAAAAAAAAAAAAAAAAAAAAAAAAAATTTATTTGTGATTTTTTTTTTATTCCTCTCGAAATCTGATTTCTTGTTTCGTTTGCCCTCGTCGTATATTTTCTTGAGATCCGTGTCATTTTTTTTTTTTTTTTTCTATTACTTCCTTGTTTCTAGAATCTATTGCTGGCTGGGATAATCCAAGGTTGTGTCTTGATTTAGTTCAATTCGTTCTTGAAAGAACTTGAAAGGGAAAACAATTGAGGTAAAAGGCAAGAGTGTGTGAGACTAATTTCGGGAAAAAGCCAATCAGAGTGAAACACGAGTGGAGTGACAATTTTTGAGCGTAAACACGTAAGGGAGTGTGTGAGGTTTTACCACTAATATTCTTGTTTTGCAGCACATTAAAATGGATGACTCAACACTTAGAGGGGAGGCAGATAACACAACCTTTATGTTGCAGGCCATGCAACGACAGTTTGAACGGTTAAATTTGGTGTTGGGGGAGGTACGGGATAGGATGGTTCAACAAGATGTAGTGATTCAAAATCTGCAAGGTGGGCGTGATGGGAGGAGGCGTGAGCCTAGAGTTGAAAATGAGTATGAGATTGAAGAAGATGAAGAGGATGAGGAAGATGTAGTATCTGATGTTGGTAGGGGAGGAATGGGTAGACCTAGAGGAGGTAGGCGTGGAAGAGGACCTAGGGGGAATCCAAGGGGTCGAGATGGGGTAGATAGGAACCTTGGGAGCATCAAAATGAAAATACCATCTTTCCAAGGGAGGAATGACCCTGAAGTGTATTTAGAGTGGGAGAAGAAAATAGAGTTGATTTTTGATTGTCACAACTACTCAGAGGAGAAGAAGGTGAAGCTGGCAGTAATTGAATTCACTGATTATGCAATTATTTGGTGGGATCAATTAGTGACCAATCGGAGGAGGAATCATGAAAGACCTGTAGAAACATGGGGTGAGCTGAAAGCTCTCATGAGGAAGCGTTTTGTACCTAGCCACTACTACAGAGACCTCTACCAAAAGTTACAAAACCTTTCACAAGGGTCCCGGAGTGTGGAGGAATACCATAAGGAGATGGAGGTGGCTATGATTCGGGCTAATGTAGAGGAGGATAGAGAGGCCACAATGGCTAGATTTTTAAGTGGTTTGAATAGGGATATAGCCAATGTAGTTGAGTTGCAGCATTATGTGGAGGTAGAGGACATGGTGCACATGGCTATGAAGGTGGAGAGGCAATTAAAAAGAAAGGGGGCAGCAAGGTATACTTCAGTTTCTAGCACTCCTTGGAAACCAAAGTGGGAAAGGAATGACCGAGCTGTAGTAAAGGGAAAGACCGAACCACCTAAAGAAAAAGATGAGGGGACTAGCAAGAACAAATCCAAGGTAGAGTTGCAACCTTCAAGGAATAGAGATATCAAATGTTTTAAATGTTTGGGTTTGGGGCATATAGCGTCTCAATGTCCAAACAAGCGGGTGATGATTATGCATGACAATGGGGAGGTGATGACTGAAGGTGAAGACGATAGTGATGGAGTATCTGATGCTAGTGATGATGATGGATTGGAATACCCCGTAGAAGGTGAGTCTCTTGTTGCCAGGCGTGCTCTCAATACACAAATGAAGGTAGATGATATGGAGCAGCAGAGAGAAAACATATTTCATACTAGATGCTATGTAAATAACAAGGTGTGTAGTATGATTATAGACGGGGGAAGTTGCACCAATGAAGCTAGTACCACTTTAGTTGAGAAGTTGAACTTACCTTTGCTGAAGCATCCTAGACCTTATAAGTTGCAGTGGTTGAATGAGTGTGGAGAGGTTAAGGTCAGTAAGCAGGTTTTGGTGGCCTTCTCTATTGGGAGGTATAGTGACGAGGTGCTTTGTGATGTAGTTCCTATGCATGCTGGCCATATTTTGTTGGGGAGGCCGTGGCAGTATGATAGGAGAGTGATGCATGATGGGTTTAGGAACCGATATAGCTTTGAAAAAGATGGGAAAACAATCAAGCTTGCTCCTTTAACCCCAAAACAGGTCTATGAGGACCAACTGAAACTAAAAAGTGAGGTTGAGCAAAAAAGAAACATGAGAGAAAAGAAAAATGAGAGTGAGAGAGAAATTTCAAGAAAAAGAGAGAGTGAAAAAGAAAATAGTGAAATGGGTGAGAATAAAGAAAAGGGAGTGGAGTCAAGAGAGAAAAAAGAAAGAGAGTCTGTAGAGAGAAAAGAAAAGACAAAATTGAGTTTTTATGCAAAAGAGAGTGAGGTTAAGAGGGCATTTTTAGCAAATCAGCCTGTGATTCTTCTTGTTTACAAAGAATGTTATCTTAATCTTGATGAAACTAACCAATCTCTTCCTAGTTTGGCTGTTTCTTTGTTGCAGGAGTTTGAGGATGTATTTCCAGAGGAGATGCCGAGTGGGTTGCCGCCCATTAGAGGCATTGAGCATCAAATTGATTTGGTACCCGGGGCTGTTATTCCAAACCGACCAGCCTATAGGAGCAATCCGGAGGAGACAAAGGAGCTTCAAAGGCAAGTTGAAGATTTGATGAGCAAAGGGTACGTAAAAGAGAGCATGAGCCCATGTGCAGTACCAGTGCTACTAGTGCCAAAGAAGGATGGGACTTGGAGGATGTGCGTTGATTGCAGAGCTGTCAATAATATCACGGTAAAGTATCGCCATCCCATTCCTCGTTTAGATGATATGCTTGATGAATTGCATGGTTCATGTATTTTCAGTAAAATAGATCTTAAAAGTGGATACCATCAAATAAGAATGAAAGAGGGAGATGAGTGGAAAACTGCATTTAAGACTAAATATGGACTCTATGAATGGTTAGTTATGCCATTTGGACTTACAAATGCGCCTAGTACTTTCATGCGGTTAATGAACCATGTATTACGTGCATTCATAGGCAAATTTGTAGTCGTCTATTTTGATGATATCCTAGTGTACAGCAAGAACTTAAATGAACATATTGAACATTTGAGATGTGTGTTTGGTGTGTTGAAATCTGAAAAGTTGTATGCTAATTTTAAGAAATGTACTTTTTGCATGGAAAAAGTTGTTTTTCTTGGATATGTTGTTAGCACAGAAGGTATAGAGGTGGATGAAGAGAAAGTCAAGGCCATCAGGGAGTGGCCAACGCCTAAAGGTATCACTGAGGTAAGAAGCTTTCATGGTTTAGCTAGCTTTTATAGGCGTTTTGTTAAGGATTTTAGTACACTTGCTGCACGACTCACTGAAATCATTAAGAAGAATGTTGGGTTTCATTGGGGAATTGAACAAGAGAATGCTTTTGCTACTATTAAAGAAAGGCTATGTTCTGCACCTGTGTTAGCATTACCTGACTTTAACAAAACTTTTGAGATTGAATGTGATGCTTCAGGTATAGGGATTGGAGCCGTTTTGATGCAGGATAGGAGGCCCATAGCCTTCTTCAGTGAAAAACTAAGTGGGGCTGCCCTAAATTACCCTACTTATGACAAGGAACTTTATGCTCTTGTTCGCTCTCTAGAGACATGGCAGCACTACCTTTGGCCTAAGGAGTTTGTGATCCACACTGATCATGAATCATTGAAGCATCTTAAGGGACAAGGTAAATTAAATAAGAGGCATGCTAGATGGATGGAATACATTGAGACTTTTCCTTATGTCATTCGTTACAAGCAAGGTAAGGAAAACATTGTTGCTGATGCTTTATCTCGACGGCATGTACTTCTTACTTCTATGAGTGCTAAAATGCTTGGGTTTGAATATGTGAAAGATATGTATGCCAGTGATGCTGATTTTTCTAATGTGTATTTGGCATGTGATAAAGCGGCATTTGGTAAGTTTTTTAAGCATGATGGTTATTTGTTTAAAGAAAGTAAATTGTGTGTGCCTCATTGTTCAATGCGAGAATTGTTGGTGCGAGAGGCACATGGTGGGGGCTTAATGGGACACTTTGGTGTTAGGAAAACCTTAGAAATCTTACATGAACATTTCTTTTGGCCTAGGATGCGACGAGATGTCATTAGAATCTGTGGTCGGTGCATTACATGTAGAAGGGCCAAATCTAAGGTTTTACCACATGGGTTGTATACACCCTTACCCGTCCCTAGTGAGCCGTGGGTAGACATATCTATGGACTTTGTTTTGGGGCTGCCTAGGACAAAAAGAGGTAGAGATTCTATTTTTGTGGTGGTGGATAGATTTAGTAAGATGGCACATTTCATTCCATGCCATAAAACAGATGATGCCACAAACATAGCTGATTTGTTTCCCAAGGAGATAGTACGACTCCATGGTATGCCTAGGAGTATTGTTTCGGATAGGGATGTCAAATTCCTTAGCTACTTTTGGAAGGTTTTGTGGGGAAAATTGGGTACCAAACTTTTATTTTCCACTACTTGTCACCCACAAACTGACGGACAAACTGAAGTAGTCAATAGGACTCTAACTCAACTCCTACGCACTGTCATTCAAAAGAATTTGAAAACTTGGGAGGACTGTTTACCATTTATCGAATTTGCATATAATAGGAGCATGCATACTACTACTTCTCATTCTCCTTTTGAAATTGTTTATGGTTTTAATCCACTTACTCCTTTAGATTTAATGCCTTTACCTGTTGATGTCAGGAGTAGTTTGGATGGACACCAAAAGGCTGAATTGGTGAAGTCAATTCATGAGAGAGTACGACTTCAAATTGCACAAAAAAATGAAAAGTTTGCTTCCCAAGCCAATAAAGGGAGAAAGCGTGTCACTTTTGAACCCGGAGACTGGGTGTGGGTTCATCTGCGCAAAGAAAGGTTCCCAGCTCATAGACGGACTAAATTGCATCCTCGAGGGGATGGACCTTTCCAAATCCTTGAGAAAATTAATGATAATGCCTATAAAGTGGATCTTCCAGGTGAGTATAATGTTTCTGCAAGTTTCAATGTTTCTGACCTTTCTCCTTTTGATGTAGGTGATGATTCGAGGTCGAATCCTTTTGAGGAGAGGGGGAATGATGGGAACCATAGTGGACCAAAACTTAAAGATGATCATTTGCAAGTTCCAGATGGGCCAATCACAAGGTCAAGAGCTAAGAAGATCAACGAAGCAATGCAAGGACTGGTGCAATCCACTTGGGAAAAGTTCAGAAACTTATTATGCAAGGCCCCAACATTTAACATGGGCTTGAAGGAAGAAGAATCAGTTCTAGTTCATGTGATACAAGCTACAGAAGGGGTGGAATAGCTTATTGGGTTTTTATAGACTTTAATTTTTATGTTTCTATGGTTTTGGCATGTGGGCCTATTTTTTAAGTAGACATTTATTTAGCTTTAAACATGCAGTTTAAGTTGTTTTGGGCTTGAGTATTTAGCCCATGTCTTTTGATTTTCGTTGAAGGCCTTTTTTGGCCCAAGGGTTTCTTAGAAGGGATTAAAAGAAAGAACTTTGTAGCAGCTTGGAGGGAGAACGTTAATGAAATTTATTTTCTGGAGAGCTATTCAGTTTTATCTGCTTGTTCTTGATTGAACAATTCGAACTTATCAAAGGCATTTCCTTTGTGGCGTTCACCAAATCTGGGTTCTTGAAACAGGATTTCAACGGGTCTAGATCATCCCTGTGACTTGATTGTTGGCTTTCTTGGGTGAATTACAATCTGATCGTGGGTTCAAGGAATATCAATTCCACGGGTTCACATCACAATCCATACCCAAACTAGACCAATCAAATTTGGACGCTGAAAGCACGACTAAAAACGAACGCGGATGGCTAGGTTTCCAAAAGCACAAAAAAAAATGGAATTTTCGGAAAAAAAAAAATTTCGCACTATGGAGTAAGGTCCGATTCGGACTCCTTAGACCCCAAATATCACAAAACAAAAATAAAATTTTAAGCCGAGTTTTTGTACTCTTTTTTTTTTTTTTTCCCTACAGATCTCTTCTCTTCTCTTCTTTTCTTTTCTTTTTTTTTTTTCTTCTTTTTTTTTTTTTTCTCTTTTTTTCTTTTTTTGTATTTTTTTTTTCTTGAATAATCAGGCAGACTTCACAGTTCACGTATCTGATTCAGGAACCCTAATTCCAAGAAGAAAAAAAAACCCAGAATAACAACGATCACGAGAATGAACAAACACGAAGTAACAAGGGCAAATCACAGATCAGATTCGCAAACCCTAAACACAAAATTCCAGATCGTAATCGAACACCTTTTTTTTTTTTTTTTTTTATACGGTTCAGAAACGAGAACGAATAAGAAAACGAATAGAAACAAAAACGAATAAGAACAGAACCAGAAGAAACGAATAAGAACAGAAACGAAAAAGATATGATAAACCTGAGACTAGAACTGTGCTCTGATACCAACTGATACGAACCCCGCCAATAATGTGACGAAACCCGTAACACGATTAATGTCTCGGACCGTTCTACTGTCAGATTCAATGGAAACCGCGACCCAACACCTATAACAGATGCGAACCTTGGTATAAAGGATGAAGACGCCACAATCAAGGATGGAAAACTCGATTGATAAGTCCAGGTATGAACGCCACAGAGTAAATCTGATAAGTTCGAATAGTTCTTCAAAGAACCAAAGAGAAAACTCTCACAATATTATTAATGATCAAAAACTGAATATTACAAACCCTAAAACTGTTTAAATAGCTGAGGCTTAAAGTTGGGCCCTTTTAAGCCTACGAAATATTATGGTCCAATATAATTCATCCCAAAACTAAAATAAAAGGAAACTAATGAATATAAAAAATCCCTAAGTTGGCATGCAAGCCTATAATTTATTCTAGAGCTTGAATCATGGACACCCAGCCTTGTGGATCACTAGTATCCTCCTTTGGGCCACTCAGATTAGTCTCAACCCAAATTTGTTGAACCAGCCCATTGAGATTGTCCTTGAACCGCTTTGCTCGCGCCCTTGTAACCGGACCAATTGGCACGTGGTTCGGGTCCGCATTCCACCTTGTGCTAGCCGCCATGTTCTCATCACCTTTCCACTTGTCCATTGCCCAAACCACAAGATCATCCCATGTGGGGGCTGAGTATGAAACGTCCAACCTATTGAGAACCCCCTGCCACACATAAGAAGTATAAGAACATTTAAAGAATAAGTGGTCGTGGGTTTCCAAATGTTTGTGGCATAGAACACAAGCAAGGGGACTTGGTGTGTATGTATAAATTCTATCATGTGTGGATAATCTGTGAAGAATAGCCAACCACGAAATAAAACTATAGCGAGGAATGTTTCCCGGAAACCATATGAGGCGATGCCACGGAACTTTAGGGTAATAAGGTCTAACATGGTCCCAAGTTTTCGCGGAGGAAAATATTTTGTTAGGAGAGGGTAACCATTGAACCACGTCACTAGAAGTTGAGGGAAGGGGTAAAGTCTGTAATTGGCCTCTAATTTCCATTAAATCAAGAGTATTAGTGAGTGGCCAACTCCATTCCCTTCCATTAATAACATCGGACACTTTAGCATTTAAAGGGATAGCGGCATCATATTGTATACGCAATCCAAATCTATCTAAAATAGGGCCCAAAGGATGCCAGTTATCATACCAAAGAAAAGTGTCACAACCATTACCAATCCTATGTTTAAGCATAGGTCTTGCCATATGCCTCAGTTTAAGGAGTTTCCGCCAATACCAAGAGCATTGAGAAGGGGGTTTAACATCCCAAAAACTCTTCCCTTTTAACATGTAAGCGTGTATCCAGTCAACCCATAGGGAGTGGTTTTTAGAAGTAAAAATGCACCAGATATGTTTAAGATTTAAAGTAGAGTTCAATTGAGTCAGATTTTTAAGGCCAAGCCCACCCTCCTTCTTAGGTCGACAGACCAAGTTCCAAGCAACTTTAGCACCATGGGCCTTTTCTGTTCCCCCAGTCCAAAGAAATCTACTCATTAATCTATCAATATGCTTAAGAACACTCTTAGGAAGAATAAACATGGCAGCCCAATAATTTTGTATTCCTGCAAGGACAGATTGGATTAGTTGCAGCCTGCCAGCATAAGAGAGAAATTTAGAGGTCCAAGAAGTAATTCTCGAGCTGATTTTCTGGATGAGATCATCACAATCTCCTTTCTTAAGTTTAGTGGTGATCAGAGGAACACCAAGGTACTTCATAGGTAGAGAACCACGAGTAAATGGGAGATGTAGGCATATATCATTAGAGGTTGTGTCCTCCATTCCTGCAAGAAAAAGGCAACTCTTACTAGCATTAGCCTGCAAGCCAGTGAAGTCATAAAATTGATTCAGGGAATTTTGCATAACCAAAGCAGAGTTCATATCACCATTGAAGAACAGGAGAAGATCATCAGCGAAGCAAAGATGAGAAATTTTTAGTTTATCACATCGCCAATGGTATTTAAAATGATCCATACTTCGGATGTTACGTTGTATCAATTGGCTAAGCGTGTCCATAACAAGGACAAAAAGGTATGGCGACATAGGATCACCTTGCCTAAGACCTTTAGCACCCTCGAAGTACCCAATAGATTCCCCATTAAAATTTATAGAGTACTTTGGGCTAGTGATGCAAGCTCTAATCCAGCCTTGTATCTTGGGAGGGAATCCAAGAACCTTAAGGAGATCAAGTAAAAACTCCCAACTCACACTATCATATGCCTTCATGAGATCAACCTTAGCCGCAGCTCTAGGATGGCCCGAAGGTTTATGATAGTCCCTCAAGAGATCTTGGGCAAGGAGAATATTGTCACTAATCTTCCTACCTTTTATAAAAGCAGATTGAGCATTGTCCACAAGAGTTGGTAAAATATTTTGAAGCCTCTTAGAAATGATTTTGGAAATACATTTGTAGATCGTGTTGCAACACGAGATAGGCCTAAAGTCACTCATCTTAGAAGGATTGGAAACCTTAGGGACAAGGGCTATAATAGTAGCATTAGACTCTTTTAATAATTGGCCCGAGGTGAAAAATTCTTTGATTGCTTTTGTAACTAAGGGGCCTGTGGTGGTCCAAGTTTTCTTAAAGAAATGAGCATTATAACCATCTGGACCCGGAGCTTTGTTGCTATGGATACTAAGGAGAGCTTCCTTAATGTCGTCATCACTAGGGATATCATCCATTGAATTAAATAACTCAAGAGGAATACGTTTATGGATGACTTTTCTCAATTCATTAATTCCAGGATAGGAATTAGAGGCAGGAGTGCCAAGCATGGATTTAAAGTATCTAATAGCTTCAGCTTTGGCTTCTGTCTCATTAGCGGTCTTTGTACCATCAGGTTGAACAAGAGTCACAATCCTTTTATAGTTCCTGCGATTCTTAACAGAGTTGTGAAAGAAAGTAGTGTTCTTATCCCCGGCATCAAGCCATTGGATCCTAGATTTCTGTCTAAGAACCTCTTCTTCAACATGAATGGCTTTTAAGAAGCTATACATAAGTTCTTTTTCGAGGATTCTAAGAGAGGTATCGCTAGGATTTTCATCAAGTTGTCTTTGGCAATTCCAAAGATCTTCCCGGGCTTTATTAGCAATAAGCCTCTCCTTACCTAAGGAATCCTTGGTAAGGTTTTTCAAATCACTTTTAAGGTTCTTTAAGCCGTGGAATAATTGAAACTGGAAGGTACCGTTAATGTGCCTAGTCCAAGCGTTGCATACAGTAGCATTAAAGTTTTGCAAATCAGTCCAATAATTATAAAACTTAAAGGGTTTACCTTTCTTGCCAGTGGGAGGGGATAAAGTGACAATTATAGGAGAATGATCGGATATACCAGAAGGGAGAAAGTCCGCATAAGCTGAGGGAAAAGAGTCCAACCATCCGGGATTAATGAGAGCTCTATCAAGTTTCTTTTTAGTGAACTGTTCCGATTCAAATTGCCGGTTGCTCCAAGAGAAGAAGACACCTGTAAATCTAAGATCTACAAGGCATGGCCAGATTCCTTTGGTCTGGCAAGACAGATAAAGTTTCGGGAGCAAAAGTTGCCTGGGATAAAGTCTGTAGACCAAAAAAGGAAGGGGGTTTAGGCTTTAAAGATGTCTTTTTGGTCAACACTGTCTTGAATCTTAAACATATTGGGAATCTTTTGGACCCCTCCAATATGTCCCTTTGGAACAAGTGGGTCCACAAGTATATGTTGAAAGATAAGAACCTTTGGCAAGCCAAAATTCCTTCCCAAAGCTCGTGGTATTGGAGGAAGTTATTAAAACTAAGAGAAATTGCCAAACCTTTACTAATTCATTGCATTGGTAATGGTAACCATACGTCTCTTTGGTTTGATAATTGGCTCCCTTTGGGTCCTTTGTTGGATAAATTCTCTGAAAGAATTGTTTATGATTCTGCAATTAACGTTAATGCTAAAGTTAGCAGCATCATTAGGGGTATGGATTGGAATTGGCCTGGCTCCAATTCCATTGAGCTTAATGAAGTTAGAAGTGTTTTGTCAAATTTCCATAAACCTAAAAGTTGTATGGATACTGTGAAATGGACTATAACCCCTAATGGTGTTTTTAATACATTTCTTATTTGGGACCATTTGAGGATACATCATCCTGTGGTTCCATGGTATAACACTGTGTGGTTCTCTGGGTGTATCCCGAGGCACAGTGTTGTTCTTTGGTTAGCTGCCCAAAATAGACTTTCTACACATGATAGAATCTCTAGTTTTACTCCTGGACCATTAGCTTGCATGCTTTGTCATAAGCATGAGGAAACACGTGATCATTTGTTTTTTGCATGCTCATTTTCTTCTTTTGTGTGGCAGGACCTAATGAATAGATGTGGGTTGCAATGGCAAGGTCAAAGCTGGGCTGACATTTTGGATTCACCGGCTCAAAGGCTAATAGGAAAGACAAGTCAACATGTGATACCTAAAATGTGTCTTGGAGTCACAGTTTATGGTTTATGGAAAGAGAGAAACCATAGGTCATTCAGGCAAACGTCCAATACTAAAGAAATTCTTCTGAAGAGCCTAATTTCTCAAATTAATGCACAAATCAGGGTGAAGTGGAGTAACCACTCTAATTTTGCTAGGATTATTTGTAATTGGACCTAATGGTCCTTGGGGGTCTCTTTTCTACTTTGTGCTTTTGTTTTTTTGATAAGCCTTGGATGGTTGTTTTGCCCTCCAGTTGCTAGGTGTTTGCCACTGTATGTTCTTTGTTGCTTTGCCCTCAATTTGTGTTCATGTTTTTTGTGTCTTGTAGGGTAGGCACATGTTTTTGAGTTTTTGTTGCTAGTTTAGCTTCATGTCCTCATGTTTTGAGCTCTTTGTTTTATCCTGGGGTATGCCCCTTGTACATTTGTACATCCCTCCTTTTTGGAATATATTTACCATTTTCCGAAAAAAAAAAGATCTACAAGGCAAGTTGCATTCACAAGATCATTAAATTCCACAGCTCCTTGGTCTCTCCCTGGATTACCCTCAAAGATTTCATTAGGATTTAAGACGGAGTTAAAGTCCCCGAGACTAATCCAGGGGGTATCACCAATTGTAGCTGCAATATTTCTCAAGGTAGACCAAAGGGGTCTTCTACCTTGAATGGTGTTAAATCCATAAACAAAAGAGGCTTCAAAGAACACCATATGGTCAAGAGACTCAATTTTTACATGTATAATTTGCCTAGTATTTTGTAAAACAGTTAAATTAACTCTGTTAGGGTTCCAGCCAACCCAGATTCTATCAATAGAGTCCGGTTGGCTATTAGTAACAAAGTTCCAGTTTGGAAGAAAATTACGTTGTATTTTGTCTTGATTGGGGATTCTCACTTTGGTTTCCACAATGCCCATAATATCAATCTTGTGATTAAACACTAATTTAGTGATTTCATCTTGTTTAGTGGACTGGTTAAGTCCTCTAATATTCCAGCAACTAAGAATCATTAACGACGTTTAGAAGAGCGTTTACTCTTACCTGAAGAACCACCGGTTTTGTTCTTCTGCTTATTGGAATGGCTGGGAGAGATCTTAGGAGAGTTTAGATACTTCTCTGGTGAAGGAATGTGGGCTGATTGATCATCATCATCACTAGACTCCTCTTGAGAGATTGTTGACATTGGATTCTGAAAGAAAGATTTAGTATACTCACTCTTGTTCTCTTGCATGGTATTCCCCACAGTGTCCACAACAGCATTACTGTAGTTAATCTCGCTTTTTTTTTGGTCTTCAATAGGATGGTCAATTTTGTCTCAAGTAGTTGCGACTTCATTCAAAACTGAGAATTGGTTACTGAGATTTCTTTGATCTTGAAACAGTAATGACTGTTGCCTTTCATCATGTATAACAATATGAGAGACTATATGGGAATTATCCGTGTTGTCTGAAGGGTCATTCTTGTCGTTGATAGCTTTCTCCACAGATGTTTCAATCAAATCAGAGTGTAGGGAGCAATTTAACCCATTATTTAGTTTAGGTCGAGTCTTATCCTCAGCAGAGGACAAGGAAGTATCAGAGGAAGGAACATATTCTGAAACATTCTTACCTTTACCTTTAATCAACCAAGCCCCTTCATTTTGTGTCTTAGGATGCTGTTGATGAGTAAACTGGTCTGGTTTATGAGCTGAATGTGGTCGGTGAACTTTATTGCAATCATGGCCAAAGGTTTTGCACTTAGCACATCTCTCAGGGACCCATTGATATTCAACCTTAATAGCAATAAGTTCCAAATCCCCACTCACCGGGTCTTCAATTTCAATGTCAAAATCTTTAACCAGATCATATGCTGCATCAACTTCCACACATAATCGAGCATATGAAATTCTCCGGCAAGAGGCAGTCATCCTATGAACATGTAATGGCTTCCCGATGGCACTGGCTATGTAGCTAAACCCCTCTGAATTCCAGTATTCAAGGGGACTATTGTAAATATTAACCCAAATTGGAATTGTGGATTGAGCTTCCTTTGCTAACTCAAGGCCTTGTTGCCAATATTTAAGAATCAGTGGTTGGCCAGCAATATGCCAAGGACCTCCCTCTAATATAGCATCACTCTCATCCTTGGAGTTAAATTTAAAGAAAAAATAGCCTGACTCTGTAGCTAACATATCATGTAATCCCAATTTCCCCCAAAGTCTGGTAGAGGCATTTTTAACCAGGGAGAAAGGAAGTTTCCTGCCAATGAAGTGATACGAACCCCGCCAATAATGTGACGGAACCCGTAACACGATTAATGTCTCGGACCGTTCTACTGTCAGATTCAATGGAAACCGCGACCCAACACCTATAACAGATGCGAACCTTGGTATAAAGGATGAAGACGCCACAATCAAAGGATGGAAAACTCGATTGATAAGTCCAGGTATGAACGCCACAGAGTAAATCTGATAAGTTCGAATAGTTCTTCAAAGAACCAAAGAGAAAACTCTCACAATATTATTAATGATCAAAACTGAATATTACAAACCCTAAAACTGTTTAAATAGCTGAGGCTTAAAGTTGGGCCCTTTTAAGCCTACGAAATATTATGGTCCAATATAATTCATCCCAAAACTAAAATAAAAGGAAACTAATGAATATAAAAAATCCCTAAGTTGGCATGCAAGCCTATAATTTATTCTAGAGCTTGAATCATGGACACCCAGCCTTGTGGATCACTAGTATCCTCCTTTGGGCCACTCAGATTAGTCTCAACCCAAATTTGTTGAACCAGCCCATTGAGATTGTCCTTGAACCGCTTTGCTCGCGCCCTTGTAACCGGACCAATTGGCACGTGGTTCGGGTCCGCATTCCACCTTGTGCTAGCCGCCATGTTCTCATCATGAAGTATCCCACCAAAGTATTGTCCCACACTCTGCTACCTTCTTTGGCAATTTCAGCAGGAAGCTTGATTTTAATACGGTCCACATCCCTGTTTGGCTTAATGTAGTTCACCTTAATATCATCAGCTATTTTAGGTTGTAAAATAGAAGCGTAGCTGGTGCCCTGAGTATGGTTAGAAGAATGTGCTGCTGTATGGGCTGTCTCAGTATGAGTTCGAGTTATACCACACTTTTGGGTTGGTGGGGCAGCCACGGTTTTGGCGCAAAGGTCAGAATTACCCTCAAGGTTGCAAGACCCGAGAGGTAAGGTTTTGTTGTCTATTTGCTGTGAGTCCACTCGTCTATCTAAATTTAAAGGTTCACCACATGTTTTGACATGCAAAGGTCCAGCGGGTAATACTCCAGACAAGGCGCCTTGAATTGTGGGAAAGTGATTTAGATCCATGTGACTAGGGACAGCATTCAAGATAGAGCCTATTACCTTTTGAGTGCTAGGCGCGTGAGAATTGGAGAGTGGATCCGATTTCTTTATCACAGCACAAGGTTTTTGAAAGGACCCAACTTGTACGCTAGTATGGGCATCCTTATTGCGGGCCACGTGGGGAATATTAGTATGAGGTTCCATTTGAAAATTGGCTAGCTTGCCTATGTCAGCCGCAGACAAAGGTCCGGGAATTATGGGTAAAGTTGACCCCGCTATGTGACTGTCATTAGTGGTATGAGTAGTATTTAAAATTGTAGTACCTCTGCCAATTTCAATATGACCGTTGGACACATGGAAGGTTGGTGCGTGAGTGTCACGTGCTAACAACAACTTGGAATCCCGAGAAGTTAGCCTTTTAGGATCAAAGAGAATGCAATTGAGTTAGGACCAATTGTGGGCTAAGCGAGAAATTAGAGGGCGAAGTGTGGTCATATTTTGCATTTAAGGGTCAAGTGTGGCCGTGTGGAAGAATGCAAATGAGTTAGGGCCAATATGGGCTAAGCAAGTGTATTAAGGTCAGTCTAGGCATGATGTGTTGTGATGTAGCGTGTGATAGAAGCTAGAGCTGTCGATTTAGTGTAGTTGTTGTTGTGGGCAAAAGTTAGTACTACCAGTGTTGTGGTAGTGTGTAAAAGAAGCTAGTACTGTCAAGTTGTGAGTTATTGGCATGATGGATTCGTACGTGTCATGTTGCATTGATGGGACTACCAGTGTTTTGGACGAGAACTTACATGACGTTTCAATAACTGCTAAGTGATAATGTAAACGGTGTATATGTTCATATTCTTTGTGCTTTTTAGTATTTCACTTAGCTTTCAACTGATATCCGTGTCCGGCTGCTGTAGTTCCAAGCGCTGGAGATGTTATTCCTCTAGGCGAGTATCATGGAGATGAGATCGTGGATGAAGAAGGTTGGGGCTTCGCTAGCTGAAGAGTTCGTGTTGTCGAAGTCGTCCTGTTCCGTAGGGAAGATTTATTATTTATCTTTTATTATGTTATTGTTATTGTTATCGGCTGTTTGGGCCTCTAGACTTTTGTTTCTTTTATTTTAGATGATTGTGTTATGAGTATGTATAATGGAGATTATAAGAATTAGATATTGCTTCCGCTGAACATAGAACATTTATGCCGATATTATTACTCTGATATTTTATATTTTGGTTGGTAATTGAACAATCATGCAATCTATAACTTGTTACGAGCCTACGGGTCCAATAAGGAAGCTTACTTTCCATAATTATCACAACGTCGGGGCGTGACATGATCACACGGTCACAATTTCATAAAGCCCAACTACACATGAGAACTCATATATCTCTAAGTACAAACATGCTAATTCATATTAACGAGAACAAAATCACACAAAAACATAATGAAGCAAATACGCACGTTTTAACCTTCATAAAACTGCTACCGAAATGTTAACTTTCTGCCCAAATAATGCAAAATTAGGAAAGACACAGAACAAAAGTTGTGCAGAATCACATTTTACATAGGTCATGCGGACATAATGTTAAAATTCTAAACGCACAATTTTATATGAATTCTTGAAGTTCCGGCAATCGTTAAAAATCTTCCAACAAATACACATAAATTTCGGATTAAGTTTTTTAATCCCTAAATTTGTTTTTTTTTTTTCTTTTCGGAAAATGGTAAATATATTCCAAAAAAGGGATGTACACATGTACAAGAGGCATACCCCAGGATATTCAATAGGCACAAAACATAAGAACAGGCATCACAGAAAATCACTGAAAAAGCCTCACCAGGCAAGAATCAATATCTAATTACAAAAAGAAATCAAAGGAAAAGGATAGGAAAAGCCAAGAAATCCCATACGAACAACACAAGGAAAAACTCAAAACAACACAACCCAATACTAAACAATCACAAAACTAATGCCAATTTATCACCAAGGCATCAAGATGAATGTGCCTTTTCCAATTGCTCTTGATTTGAGCATAAACTTGCGAGACAAAATTATTTAATACTTGCTCTTTTGGTGTAGAAGAGTTCTGAAAGCTTCTCTTGTTCCTTTCCTTCCACAACCGTAAATGTTAATTCCCAGGCAAACCCCTAAATTATTATCATGAATACACTAACGCGTTTATCAAATTATAAATGTAATGATGACAGCTGCACTAAGATCAGGATCAAGAAGTCACACGAAGAACAATATATATTTGATATTGTAGTACCCTGAATTTTCCCAGAAATTCCACGTAGGAATTAGAATTAATGATATCACCATGATTAGAGTTACAGAAGGTCCATTAGGACATTCCTAATTAGAAATCCTTATAAGGAACCTTGGAAATCGTCTTGACGATGACCTTATTTATAGAACCTAATAAGATAATAGTAACCTCGATATTTATCATATCTATGTTAAAATCCTTAGACAGACTTGAACTTAGGCTCGTTCACAGCCCCATATATATATACCTATTCTCATTACACTTTCACAATTGTGATGGTACTTTGGAACCCCGACATGCATTCCTAGACTTAGACCCACACCACCACCCCATTGGTTTTCATTATCTACCCTTGGATACATAAACAAACACAAACTCGTACACCTTGATGCACCCTTGCACATGGGATAACTCCCCTCACCCCACTCTATAAATACACACCCCTTAGCCTCATTTACACTCTCATTCCCAGCCCAATCTGTCCAAATAGATGGTTATATAGAGAAAGACCTGAGAGCTTTTGTATGAGAACCCCTACACACCACCCTCACACCCTCGGTCTATACACACACCTATGCATATACATTACCACACCCCTCTCTGTATTTCCCTCTACATACACCCTCATACAGGACCAAGAAGATGAAGAAGACACTAGAGGGTGAACGAAGCAGATAGGAGAAGAAGGAAGAAGAAGGTGATCGGAGAAGAGAAGG
>CM066984.1:48155599-48185599 GCA_033977485.1 Hydrangea macrophylla | reverse complement strand
CGTTCGGGTATTCGGGACGGGTCCGTGTAACAACCCTAATTTTCTAAGTGGTTTTAGGAATTTTTAAATTATTATTTTCAAGTATTAGTCATTAACTATGTATATGTATCTTAGTCACACCTAATAAAAATGTTGAAGTAGCGTGTAGGGGTCGTTAGTATGTTAAGTAATGTGATTAACATAGAAATTTAGTGCCCGGGGTCATGGGTACCCATAGGGATAATCATTTGTCACTTTAGAGTGCATTTTCTTTTTCGGAAACTTGGTTAATTAATCCAAAAAAAGAGGGAGTATAGAAGTACAAGGGGCATACCCCAGGATATACAATGAGCGCTAAAAAATGTGGAAAGAAAGAGACCACCAGCAACAAGCATATGGGATGGAACAATATCACATTGTGAATACAGCTGATACTTTGTCATCCCATGAGTACAACAACATGAGCCAAATTTCAGTCACAAAAATGAACCTAATCTCTCAAGGCACCCAAAGCATTAACAAAAGCAATCACAACCAAATTGTAAATCACAAAACCATGCAAAAGGGGGCATCAAGCCCATCTAGATAAGTAATCTGGGAGCTTCGGGTCCCTTCTCCACTTAATCTGCATTTGCTCGAAGATGCTCCTAACAATGTCATTAGTGATCCAATATCGAGACTTACTTTGGTGTTTGAAAATACGAGCATTTCGTTCCCTTCAAATGGCATAGACCATGGTTCCCAAGCACATCCGGGGGCATAATATGTTGAGGTTGTTTAGACTTCCATTTGTTAGCAGCCCAAGATATGATGGAATTCCAGTCAAGAGGGCACCCACTCACATTGAATTTGCACATGATAACCTGCCAAACATGAGAAGAAAAAGAGCAAGTAAAAAATAGGTGATCATGGGATTCAATATCTTTGTTGCATAGCTAGAGGACCCAGTGTAAATGACCAAATCCTATCCTGAGTGGACAATTTATTGTGAACCGCAAGCCAAACAATGAAACTGTGCCTAGGAATGCTCCCAGGAAACCAGACAATGTGTGCCCAGGGCACCTTAGGGTGAGCCTCTCTAAAAAAGTTCCAAGTATGGGAAGCGACAAAGGAACCATTAGGTGAGGGACTCCAAATCATAACATCATTTGCATTTGAAGGCTTGGGAGTTGAGTTAGTTGCTCTTTTTATTTCCATTAGCTCCCATGAAGACGTATTCGGCCACCTCCATTCATCCCTATTAATAATGGATTGAACTTTAGAGTTAGTAGGGATAGCGGTATCATAAATAACCCTTTGACCATATCTAGCAAATATAGATCCAAAAGGAAGCCACGGATCATGCCATAGAAAGGTATTAACCCCATTTCCAATTTTATACTGAATTAAAGAAATAGCAATGGTTCTAAGTTTCAAAAGTTTCCTCCAATACCAAGAGCATTGGGAAGGAGGTTTAACATACCAAAAACTATGACCCTTAAGCATATAACTTTGAATCCATAATTTCCAATTAGATTTGTTGGAAGTGGAAAGAAGATTCCAAATATGTTTCAGGTTAAGAACAGAGTTCATTTCCACCAAAGGTTTTATTCCCAATCCACCTTCCTTCTTAGGTAAACAAACGATATCCCAAGAGACTTTAGAGTGCATTTTCGGGCCCATACAAAGTCTTTTTATGAGGCCCAAACACAAAAAACGGGATTTACATGTTTGTGTGTGTTTTATTGATAAGTGTTGTGTGTGAAATATATATATACACATATATTAAACCATAGCCTCCATTGAACCAAAAAAAAGGGAAAGAGAAGAAAAGAAAAGAGAGAACTTATGTAGAGAGAGAGAGAGAGAGAGAGAGAGAGAGAGAGAGAGAGAAGAAGAAGAAGAAAAAGAGAATAACAAAAAAAAAAAGAGGAACCCCAATCTTATATTTTACGTAATCATCAACAACCTTGAAGTCATAAATCGGTGAGTTAAACTTTTGTTTTGAATAAATATAAACATATTTGAATACATATATGTATTTGAATCCATGTGTAAACTAGGGTTTACAATTATTATTGATCGTTTTGATCTTGTTGTGGTTATGAATATGTGACTATTCTGATTAATCTAAATTTACGGTGGCTGAAAGTGAAAATAATTCATATAAAATCGTGGTTATTGAATTTTGGAACAGAAATGATACTTGCACAGAAAATTGCACAGAATTTGTGCACAAAATTGATCCGGGCCACTCATTTCGATGGTCCCCATCCCAAAATGTGTGGGAGCCACTGAAATGAGTGGCCCAGATCAATTCTGTGCACAAATTCTGTGCAATTTTCTGTGCATGTAGCATTACTGATTTTGGAATTCTACTCGCGAGTCCCATGTAAAATGCGATTCTGCACGTGTTTTGTCCAATGGTGTTTTTTCCGATTCTGCATCGTTTAGGCAGAAAATTCATATTACAATAGCAGTTTTATGAAGATTAAAATAAGTGTATTTGCTCCATCATATTTTTGTGTGATTTCGTGCTCGTTAATATGAATTAATTTGTTTGTAATTAGAAAGATATGAGTTTTCATGTATAGTTGAGCTTTGTGAAATCGTGAATGTGTGATTTTGTCTGGGTTATGAATCTGTGTGAACATGTAGCTGTTAATATGATTTTAACGGAAATTTGATTTGAGATATATAAATCTCTTATAAAGTTGAGTTTTGTGAAAAACGTAGATGTATGAACGTTAGAAAAGTCCTTAGAGTTCACCACTACTCATGATTTTAGGTGGTGACTTCGTGGATGACCCATCCTTGTGTGATTAGACGGCGACTACTTGGATGACCCGTCTCGTCATTTGTAAGCCTTATGGGCGTCTTGTTGGTCTATTTCATGTGTATTTAGACATTATTTATTAACATCAAGAACGTAAGGACTAGCCTTTTGGGTGTATACTCAAATCCCAGTGATACCCCATGGGAGTTGGGATCAGACTGGGAGTTAATATTACGTTAGGTAAGTCAGAGAGATGTCTTCTAGAGAGAGAAGCTCCCACCTCTCTCTAGAATTTGGTTAAGGTTGTCCTTCATCTTCCCCAATCTCATCTATTTTCTCTCCTCTCCTCTTCCTCTTCTCTTCTCCTTCTTTCCTTCCCTCTTCATCTATTTTTTCTTTTCTTGGTGGTCTTTCATCTATGGATAAGAATCTCACAAGTTTTCAAGGGTTTATTGCTCCAGATCTGGAGAGTAAATACATTCTTAAAGGAGATGGCTCTGTGCTACTCACAGATGGGTCTCAAATTTGTGATACCCAGTCTGAAGGGAAGGTTAGAGTACTTAATGTGGCTAAACCAACTTATGCACCTTCTCAGCATTTGAAAGAAGACAATGATTTCTTCCAAGCTAAGGTGGTCTCTAACCAAGGATATTCTGAGGATGAACTTGAACTCCATGAAGACTGGGAGGATGTCCTCTCTTGTCAAGGTGGTTATGAAGTTGATAAATCAAAGGAAAGGAGTTCTTTTAAATCTGTACAAGATTCCAATGAGATCCTTAAGAAGAAGATCAAAGCTGCTAGTACAGATCAGGTCTCTAGTGGTTTTGTTATCTCCAATCCTTCTCGGACTGAGGCTTTTGCAATTAATGATGAGGGAATACAGAAAATCCATAATCTCCTTAAGGATAAGGATTCTGGTGGTTATATGATCTCTAATCCCTCCCAAACTGAGATTTTTGCTATTAATGATGAAGGCATCATGGAAATTCAAAGTCAACCCAAGCTGGGCATGTCTGGTTCTACTGATCCAACTGAACTCCTTAGAAAGGATCTTGAGGCTGCTAAAGCTCATATTCATAACTTGGTGTCTGAAATGGAGAAGCTTAAATCAATTCGTGGTTCCAGCAACAAGCAAGGACCCAGGAGGCCTACCTTAGGAAGAACTCCTCACAGAGCTGGTGGAAGAAGAAGTGGGTACTATTCAGGGAAGGATTGGAGGCAAAACCAATTCAAACCATTTGACATTTGTGGTGAAGCTGACACTTCAAGTGGGGAATCTATTGGAGGAGGCAAAAGGCGAGTATGGAAGGCCATTCGCAGAAATACTGGTGTTGATTTGGATGAAGAACAGATGCATATTGGTTCTCCTGCAAGTGCTGCTTTATCCATTGAAGATCCTTTGAATTTTCTTTCAAACCAACCGAAAAGCCCATCTAGCCTTGATTTTAATCTGAAAAATGGTGCTGGTTCTAATTCCCAGGTGTTTAAAGAGAGTGTTGCCCAAGCCCCCGCTGTGTCACTCGCTCCCATACCCAACGGTCATATTTTAATTGAAAAAGCTGAACATAACTCCAATATGCCTCAAGATAGTATCCCACTACACACAACAGACTGCTTTCTACAGGCCCACTCTCCCATAGTGTCTACTGGTCTAATTTGACAAGGTGTGGCATTAAAGAAGGCTGACATGAGTCACATGGGCGTTGACATTTGCTCCTTAAAGTCCGGCGCATTGCCCCCTCTCCCTACTATTCAAGCATGTGGTAATAATATTCTATCCAATGAAGATTGTGGTACCATGGGGGAGGCAGATTTTCCCATGATTCCCGGCGCCATGTCTGCTGAGTTTCCTGCACGCAAGCTTCCTAATCCTGCTGACAAAGGTTCCCACGTGGCTTGCCTTGACCATGACAACACTATAGTGCACAATGGTCACTTAAAAATTGAAGCTAATGCTGGTACAAAGGCACCGAACACCACTCCATCTCCTCACGTGGGTACTGGGAAGCCTACTGTTAATCCTATGGACAATAATCAATCATCTGTTCATAAAGAATGTACTGTCTCAAGATCCGGGTCTTCAGGAACTAGATTCACTATTGGAGGCCACATGCATGGCTTGGATCATGACACCACTTTGAAATCTCATGATAATCCTGGGATTTTAGGCGCCTTGGCTCCTCTGAATAGTCTTGAAAATGGAGTTGAAAATAAAGGTCAAGGAAACACAACTAGGACAGCTAATCAGGCTTTATCCTATGCTATCCCAACTCAACTTAGAAGAGGCACGCATACTTCACTGGGGGGCTCTCAAGTTGTCATTAATGGTCCTACTTCAGGCCAAGAAGGAGGTATCTCGCACAACATGTTATCTAAGGGGCAATTACATCTTCCTCGTATTATTTCTAGTCCTAAAGCCAATTCATCTCAGTCAAATGGGTATGGTGCAAATGATACAACCGAAACTACCCCTCAAAAGGTTAGTTGGGCTTCCCTCATGTCCAAAAGCAACCCTACTGAAATTAAGGTCAACTATATCAAACCTAAAGACAACATTGAAAGGCACATTGTTTCTGTCCCCAAGGAGATTATTGAGCAAGGATGCAGAAACTGGGAGAATACTCTTGTTGGGTATTTCATTGGGAGAAAAATTTCCTATACCTATGTAAAGGAAACTACAACAAAGATGTGGAGCAAGCTGGGGCTTACAGATATGCTAGCTACAGGATCAGGGTATTATTTTTTCAAATTTAAGAGCAGGGATGAGAGTGCTGCAGTCTTGGAAGGAGGCCCCTGGCACATTGCAGGCCAACCTATTCTTCTAAAAAATTGGGAAGCTGGGCTTGAATTAACCAAGGATGCTCCATCTTCAGTTCCCATTTGGGTTCACATTTATGGCATTCCCTTGAGTATTGGAATTCTGAAGGTATGAGTTACATTGCAAGTGCCTTAGGGAAACCCTTATACGTTGACAGAATCACAGCTACATGCAAGAGGATCTCATATGCTCGTATTTGTATCGAAGTTAGTGCTGAAAATGAGTTATTGAAAACTTTGGAAGTGGGAAGTGATGATCCAGAGCAAGAAAGAGTGACCCTCCGTGTTGCATACCAATGGACTCCTGTTCGGTGTGTGAAATGCAAAAAATTTGGGCATGACTGTGCAAAACTGCCCACAACCCAAATATTAACTAAACCAGCCCCGCAAGCTAAAACTCCCCAAGAAGAGGGAGGATGGATGAAACAAGGCAAAGGCAAGAATATTATGAAAAGCGAGGTTCTAACATCGACCGTTGAGGTAGGAGAGGGGTCTGCATTCTCTCAAGAGCAACAAGCTTACAGTGAAAGATCTAATGGACTGACAAATGATATACATACCACTATAGTTGAAAAAATTCAAGACTCTACACTGCTTAAAAAGGGGGTGGCCCTTGAGGAGCATAATAAATTCTCCATGCTTGAAGAGACAATTATTGAAGGAAATGTTGGTAACCAGCTTATTGATTTGAGGACAGAAGCCCCAGTCTTAATTGATAAAGGTAAGTATAATGAGTTGGTGCCAATAGAGAAATCTATAGATGGCTCTACCCTCTCTACTATTTCGATATCAACCTCACCAGAGGAGTCAGCCCTCAAATCTCCTTCCACTCCCAATAATTATACTGGTCATGAGGAAACCAGGGAAACTAACACTTCAGAGCCTAGGTTAGACCTCCAAATTGTGCAGCAGACAAGTGATTTCAACAATTCTCATGAGGAATCTTATTCCGGCCAGATTGGGTACACTAATTCCTTTTTCAAGAACCCAATCTCTAATGGGGACTCAAGTGATGCTGAAGAACCATCAGTCCAAGTTCCTTCAAAGGAAAAGTATTTGGAAGCTCCTAGCCCTAAGATCTCTCCAGGCCATTCCAGTAAGCAGAAGAATAAATCAGGGGGTTCTTCAGGTAAGAAAAAACACAGTTCTAAACGTCGTTAATGATTATTAGTTGTTGGAATATTAGAGGGCTTAATCAGGCCACTAGACAACAAGAAATTTCCAAGTTTGTTTTTACTCAAAAAATTGATGTTATGGGTATTGTTGAAACCAAAGTGAGAATTCCTAATCAAACCAAGATACAAAGGACCATGCTTCCAAATTGGAACTTTATTACTAACAGCCAACCGGATTCAGTGGATAGAATTTGGGTTGGCTGGAACCCTAATAAAGTAATTTTAACTGTTATACATAATACTAGGCAAGTTATCCATGTTAAAATTGAGTCTATGGACCATTTGCAGTCGTTTGAAGCCTCATTTGTTTATGGCTTTAACACTGTCCAAGGTAGAAGGCCCCTTTGGTCTACCTTGAGACATATTGCAGCTTCTATTGGTGATATCCCTTGGATTAGCCTTGGGGATTTCAACGTCGTCTTAAACTCTAATGAAATTTTTGAGGGTAATCCAGGGATAGACCAAGGAGCTGTTGAATTTAATGATCTTGTGAATGCCACTTGTCTTGTAGATCTCAGATTTACAGGTATTTTCTTCTCTTGGTGCAACCGGCAATTTGACTCTGTTAATTTTACTAAAAGAAAGTTGGATAGAGCACTGGTTAATCCTAGATGGCTGGATTTGTTTCCCTCAGCTTATGCAGACTTCCCCCCCTCTGGTATCTCTGACCACTCTCCTATTATTGTCAACTTATCTCCCTCTGCTAAACGGAAAGGTAAACCTTTTAAGTTTTATAATTATTAGACAGAGTTGGATAAGTTTAATGATATTGTGAACACCTCCTGGACTAAGCACTTTGATGGCACTTTCCAATTTCAATTATTCCATAGCTTAAAAAACCTTAAAGGTGCCCTGAAACTTTTAACCAAGGATTCTTTAGGTAGGGAGAGAATTTTAGCTAATAAAGCTAGGGAAGACCTTTGGGCTTGCCAAAGGATGCTTGATGAAAAAACAGGTGATATTACCCTTAGAACCCTTGAAAAAGAGCTTATGAAGGTTTTCTTAAAAGCCATTCACATTGAAGAGGAAATAATTAGGCAAAAATCTAGAATTCAATGGCTTGATGCTGGGGATAAGAACACTACTTATTTTCACAATTCTGTTAAAAACCGTAGGAACCATAAACGTATTGTGACACTTGTTCAACCTGACGGTACCAAGACCACCAACGAAGGGGAAGCCAAAATAGAAGCAGTGAGATATTTTAAATCTATGCTTGGCACCCCTGCGGATAACCCCTACCCTGGTATAAGTGAACTGAGAAGGGTCGTCCATAAGCGTATCCCTACTGATTTATCTAACCCTATGGATGACATTCCTAATGATGATGAAATTAAGGAAGCCCTCTTTAGTATCCACAGCAACAAAGCTCCGGGTCCTGATGGATATAATGCTCATTTTTTTAAGAAAACTTGGACAACAACTGGACCCTTAGTTACTAAAGCTATCAAAGAATTTTTTACTTCGGGCCAATTATTAACTGAGTCAAATGCTACCATTATTGCACTTATACCCAAGATCCCCAATCCCTCTAAGATGAGTGATTTTAGGCATATCTCGTGCTGTAACACTGTCTACAAATGCATCTCTAAAATTATATCCAAGAGGCTTCAAAAAATTTTACCTTCTCTGGTTGACAATGCCCAATCTGCTTTTATCAAAGGTAGAAAAATCAGTGACAATGTTCTTCTTGCCCAGGATCTTATGAGAGACTATCATAAGCCTTCTGGCCACCCTAGAGCTTCGGCAAAGGTTGACCTTATGAAAGCTTATGATAGTGTGAGTTGGGAATTTTTACTTGATCTTCTTGATGTTCTTGGTTTTCCTCCTAGGATGCAAGGGTGGATTAGAGCTTGTATTACTAGTCCTAAGTACTCTATTAACTTTAATGGGGAATCTGTAGGGTACTTTGAGGGTGCTAAAGGCCTTAGGCAAGGTGATCCTATGTCACCTTACCTTTTTGTTCTTGTCATGGATACTCTTAGCCAATTGATTCAGCATAACATCCAACGATCCTCTAATTTTAAATACCATTGGAGATGTGAAAAACTCAAAATTTCCCACCTTTGTTTTGCTGATGACCTTCTTTTATTTTTCAATGGTGATGTGAGTTCTGCGTCAGTTATGAAAAAATCGTTAGATCAATTTTATAACTTTACTGGCATGAAGGCTAATGATAACAAAAGTTGGTTGTTTATTGCAGGAATGGAGGAAAGTTCTTCTAATGATATTTGTCGCTGTCTCCCGTTTACCCTTGGTTCCCTTCCAATGAAGTACCTGGGTGTTCCGTTGATCACCACTAGACTAAAGAAGGGAGACTGTGATGATCTCATCCAGAAAATCACCTCTAGAATCACTTCTTGGACTTCTAAAATTCTTTCTTATGCTGGCAGGCTTCAACTTATCCAATCGGTCCTTGCAGGGATACAAAACTATTGGGCTGCCATGTTTATTCTTCCTAAAAGTGTCCTTAAGCATATTGAGAGTTTAATGTGTAGATTCCTTTGGACCGGAGGAACTGAAAAGGCACATAGTGCTAAAGTTGCTTGAGATTTAGTCTGTAGACCTAAGAAGGAAGGGGGACTTGGTCTTAAAAATCTTACTCAATTGAATTCTATTTTAAATCTTAAACATATCTGGGTTATTTTTACTTCTAAAACCAAGTCCCTTTGGGTTGACTGGATACATACTTACATGTTGAGAGGGAAAAGTTTTTGGGAAGTCAAGACCCCATCCCAATGCTCCTGGTATTGGCGAAAGCTCCTTAAACTTAGGTCTATGGCTAGACCAATGCTTAAACATAGGATTGGTAATGGGTGTGGCACCTTTCTCTGGTATGATAACTGGCATCCTATGGGTCCTATTTTGGACAGAGTTGGAAGACGTGTCCAATATGATGCTGCCATCCCTTTAAATACCAAAGTTTATGATGTTATTAATGGAAATGAATGGAATTGGCCTCTTACAAACACTCTCGAAATAATGGATATTAGAGGCCAATTACATTCCTTGCCTCTCCCTACATTCACTAGTGATGTGATTCAATGGTTACCCTCCCCAAATAATGTGTTCTCTTCTGCCAACACATGGGATTATGTTAGAACTCACTATCCCAAAGTCCCTTGGCATGGCCTCACACGGTTCCCGGGTTATATCCCTCGATATAGTTTTATTATGTGGTTGGCTATTCTTCATAGATTATCTACACATGATAGAATTTATACTTACACACCAGGACCTCTTGCTTGTGTTCTCTGCCATAAAGCTTTGGAATCTCATGACCATTTATTCTTTAATTGCTCATATACGTCTTATGTATGGCAGGGAATTCTTAATAGGTTGGAAATCTCTTATTCCGCCCCCTCTTGGGATGATCTTGTGGCCTGGGCAGCGAACAAGTGGAAAGGAAAGACTCCAAAGCAGGTTGTTCCTAAAATGTGCATTGGTGTGGTTGTGTATAGCATTTGGAAAGAAAGGAATGCTCGGAGTTTCAAACTAGAAGTGAAGCCTAAGGAAAGAGTGTTACAAGACATCTGTCTCCAGATTTCCTTACAGATTCAAACAACATGGAAGAACGATCCCCATCTTCCTCAGTACATTGAAAGATGGGCCATTACTACATAATTGGGGCATTTTGCGTTGGTCCTCATGTTTTGACATGCTTGACCTTGCCTTAATGTAACTCTTGAGTTTTGTTTGTTTTGTGAGTTTTGTAAGTTTGCTTAGTGCATTTGGCTGTTAGGATGGGTCAATCTCTGGGTTTTTGGCTTTTGATTTTTTCCTACCCTATGTTGCATTGTCTGGATGCATTTTCTTTTTTGTGCTGATTGTATATCCTGGGGTATGCCCCTTGTACATTTGTACAGTGCCGTTTGGCTTTCTTTTCGTTAAATTAACCTTTTTCCGAAAAAATAATATTACGTTAGGAGACACATGGGATATATGTGTAGGCTGAGCCATGGATGGATGGCCGAAGTGGTGAAGGTAAGGTCTAATTGGATCGAATATTATGTGTTTTTTTATTAGCAGCTTTACAGTTGTAATGTGTTTTATTATTTCCAGTTATAGGATATTCTAGGAATTGGTAGACATGTAGTTTTCGTGATTTTAAATTTTGGTGTTATGCCCGTTATCTTAAAACGTAGTCTTTTATGTGCAATGTGCCATTTTTGGGAACATAGTAATTTGATAATAAATTGGACGAGATTAGTAAATTGAATATTTTGGATAATTAGATTCATAGTTTATGGCCATTCCGCGTAATGAAGTGAAACGACGATCCGAACAACTTTCATATTTTACACTTTTCCTAAAAACGTCATCTTGACACTATTTTAATCTATTTTCAGAATCTGCTGAACATCGTCTATGTAAGAGCTGAAGTTTAATAATTAATTTCTGAATTGTCTATTTAGAATTAATGTACGGGAACGCGAGTTTTTCCTGGGAAATTTTATTCTGGACGTTTTTAGTGTTTTATGTTTTGCCTAATTCCAGCTCTTTGTTGGAGATAAATTCATTTTAATTAATAACACCTTGTTATTGATTTTCTATTATTATGTAAATTACTATTTGTACCGGATGGTAGGCCCACTAATGTTTGTAGGTTTTGGCCTACCATAGTTAAGAAAGGTAAGTATTTAGTTGTTTTAATTCGGGCAAGAAACTACTTGCCAAAACATACATGGAAACTACTCTATTGTCCAGATATGTGTGTGGAACTATCTGTCTTCGCCCAAGAATGTTGTAGTGTGATTTGCATTCTACGGGTTCAAGTTGGATCCTAAAGACTTGTGTTTTGTTTAACTCATACCAGTCATGTGACTGACCTGAGTATGTGATGAGAACATGGCGGCTAGCACAAGGTGGAATGCGGATCCGAACCACGTACCAATTGGTCCGGTTACAAGGGCGCGAGCAAAGCGATTCAAGGACAATCTCAATGGGCTGGTTCAACAAATTTGGGTTGAAACTAATCTGAGTGGCCCAAAGGAGGATACTAGTGATCCACAAGGCTGGGTGTCCATGATTCAAGCTCTAGAATAAATTATAGGCTTGCATGCCAACTTAGGGATTTTTTATATTCATTAGTTTCCTTTTATTTTAGTTTTGGGGTGAATTATATTGGACCATAATATTTCGTAGGCTTAAAAGGGCCCAACTTTAAGCCTCAGCTATTTAAACAGTTTTAGGGTTTGTAATATTCAGTTTTGATCATTAATAATATTGTGAGAGTTTTATCTTTGGTTCTTTGAAGAACTATTCGAACTTATCAGATTTACTCTGTGGCGTTCATACCTGGACTTATCAATCGAGTTTTCCATCCTTGATTGTGGCGTCTTCGTCCTTTATACCAAGGTTTGCATCTGTTATAGGTGTTGGGTCGCGGTTTCCATTGAATCTGACAGTAGAACGGTCTGAGACATTAATCGTGTTACGGGTTTCGTCACATTATTGGCGGGGTTCGTATCAGTATGTTATGCATTCGGGTGCGTTTCTATTTGAAACGTAGCCGGATGACATGTGCAGGATAGTATAGTTGGAATTCATTGTGGAGCAACTGATCTGTTTGTGAAGTTGAAGATATCTACTTTTCATTCTTTATGTATTATATGTTGCTCTTTTATTTAGTTGGCATTGAGAGCCAAGGTTGAGAACTTGTATTAGATGTAGTTATATTTCAATTGTATTATTGGACTTTGGGAGAACGTTTGTAGCAGATCTAACCTGAGATTGTGTAGTGTTGAAATTATTCCGCTTATTATTATAACCAGATAATTTTTATTGTGATTCAATTGAGGAAATTATATTATTTCTATGTAAAGGAAAACGTTTGGTTTTCATTTTGTAATAAATGAGAATGGATAAAGTTTGAAATGTGGATTTTTCTTGTAATATTTTTGGGAATGAGTTGATGATAAATGAGTTTTGTTTAAAAAGAGATAATGTGGTTCATGAAAGTAATATAAATTCAATTTATCTTTAAATGGTCTTTAAAATTGTGTGTGGGTTAGCAAGCTTGGATTTTTGGGCGGTTGAATATTGATCAGGGTATACACTTGATTGGATATTTGGCTTTCCAAAAATTGGGGTGTGACAGTTTGCTATCAGAGCTTAAGGTTAGCTTGGCGAGTCTAAGTGATTCTCGGAATGTGGTTTATGGGTTGGTCAAAGCCTTAGGTTTGCGGATTTTTGGGATGGGGATTATGTGTAATTTCGTGCTTCTATTGCTTTGTGCTGCAATGTATTTCATGGTACTATGTGTTTTGTTCTACTATGTGCTTTGTAACGGGGTAGTTTTAAACGCACGTCATTTTCGAGATGACTAATAGGAGTGTACATGATACTGTTTAGATTTGCATGTTAGTGCATGCATATTTGGTTGTAACGTTGGGGGTGCTATCAGGGGGAGTGATGTTTTGGCTCATGGAGTAGCAATGTGGATGACTATCTATGAGAAGGATTGTGAAAATCTTATTTGAGAGTTGGAGGCAGAGATTGGATATATTGACTTCTTATGCGATCAATTGGTTTTTCTTATTTCTATTGATTATCTACTGTTTTCTGATGCAGAATCTATTACTATTGGTATTCTGGATTTCATATCTTCTGAGGCAGATATCATCAACAAATATTAAACCCTAGCCTCCATTTAACAAAAAAAAAAGGGAAGAGAAGAAAAGAAAAGAGAGAACAGATGGAGAGAGAGAGAGAGAGAGAGAGAGAGAGAGAGAGAGAGAGAGAGAGAAGAAGAAGAAGAAGAAGAAGAAGAAGAAGAAGAAGAGAATAAGAAAAAAAAAATAGCAACCCTAAACTTATGTTTTGCGTAATCATCATCAACCTTGAAGCCATAAATCGGTGAGTTAAACTTTTGTTTTGAATATATAAATATATATTTGAATATATATGTATTTGAATCCATGTGTAAACTAGGGTTTACAATTATGATTGATCTTTGTGATCTTGTTGTGGTTATGAATATGTTTCTATTTTGATTAATCTAAATTTACGGTGGTTGAAAGTGAATAATTTATATAAAATCGTGGTTATTGAATTTTGGAATTCTGCCCATCTAACCCATGTAAAATGCAATTCTACACGTGTTTCGTCTAATGGGGGTTTTCCCGATTCTGCGTCGTTTGGGCAAAAAATTCATATTACAGTAGCAGTTTTGCGAAGATTAAAATAAGTGTATTTGCTACATCATATTTTTGTGTGATTTCGTGCTCGTTAATATCAATTAATTTGTTTGTATTTAAAAAGATATGAGTTCTCATGTATAGTTGAGCATTGTGAAATCGTGACTGTGTGATTTTTTATGGGTTATGAATCTGTGTGAACATGTAGCTATTAATATGACTTTAACGGAAATTTGATATGAGATATATGAATCTCTTATAAAGTTGAGTTTTGTGAAAAACGTGGATGCATGAACGTTAGAAAAGTCCTTAGAGTGCACCACTGCTCCTTATGATTTTAGGCGGCGACTTCGTGGATGACCCGTCCTTGTGTGATTAGACGTCACACATGGATGACCCGTCTCGTCATTTGTAAGCCTTATGCCCAGCTTGTTGGTCTATTTCATTTGTATTTAGACATTGTTTATTAACGTCAAGAACATAAGGACTAGCCTTTTGGTGTATACTCAAATCCCAGTGATACCCCATGGGAGTTGGGACCGAAGTGGGAGTTAGTATTACATTAGGAGACACATGAGATATATGTGTAGGCTTAGCCATGGATGGATGGCCGAAGTGGTGAACATAAGGTCTAATTGGATAGAATATTATGTGTTTTTTTTATTCGCAGCTTTACGGTTGTAATGTGTTTTATTATTTCCAGTTATAGGAAATTCTAGGAATTGGTAGACGTGTAGTGTTGTGCCCATTATCTTAAAGCGTAGTCTTTTATGTGCAACGTACCAATTTTGGGAACATAGCAATTTGATAATAAATGGACCAGATTAGTAAATTGAATATTTTGGATAATTAGATTCATAATTTATGGCCGTTTCGCATAAATTGAAGTAAAACGACGATCCGAACATCTTTCATGTTTTACACTTTTTCCTAAAAACGTCATCTTGACACTATTTTAATCTATTTTCATAATCTGCTGAACATCGTCTATGTAAGAGCTGAAGTTTAATAATTAATTTCTGAATTATCTATTTAGAATTAATGAACGGGAATGCGAGTCTTTCCTTAGAAATTTTATTCTGGACATTTTTTGTGTTTTAAGTTTTGTCTAATTCCAGTTCTTTGTTGGAGATAAATTCATTTTAATTAATAACACCTTATTATTGGTTTTCTATTATTATGTAAATTCCTATTTGTACAGGATGGTAGGCCCACTAATGTTTGTAGGTTTTGGCCTACCATAGTTAAGAAAGGTAAGTATTTAGTTGTACCACTACAACAAAAATGTGTTTAGGCGACAAAACATGGCGAGGACATATAAATTTCCTCGCCAAAAGTACAGTTTTGACGAGAAAATTATATTTTGTCGCCAAAAAGGCTGAAAGGCACGCACATTTGGGGATAAAAGTCTTATTTCCTCGCCTAAAGTGTCAATTTAGACAAGAAAAATAATTTTTCTCGCCAAAAGTAAGTCTCTGGCGACAAAATATTATTTTCCTCGCCTATAGTGAAGTCTCTGGCAACAAAAAATAATTTTCCTCGCCTAAAGTGTCAATTTTGACGAGAAAATTATATTTTCTCGCCAAAAGTGAAGTCCCTGGCGACGAAATATAATTTTTCTCGCCTAAAGAAAGTTCAAAAAATAATATTTTTCCCCTTTTATTTGGTGACGAAATCCATTTCCCTGCCAATAGTGTCAAAGGTGGTGAGGAACTATAATTTCCACGCCAAAAGTAAAGTTATTACGACAAAAGTTTTTTTCCTCACCTAAAGTGTGTGTTTTGGCGTCTAAAGTGATGTCCTTGGTGATGAAACTAATTTTCTCCGCCTAAAGTGAGGTCTAAAAATCTATTTTCCCATTTCTTTGGCGACGAAATAAATTTCTTGCCAAATTCTCAATGACGGCGAGGAAATATACAATTTTCTCCCCAATAGTGTTATAATTGGGCATAACATTAAGTCTAAAAAAAATAGTGAGAAATATTATTTGGTGACAAAGTACATTTTCTCGCCAAAACAGGTTTAAAATTCACTGAACTAGAGGTTCCAACAGTAATTTGAGCTTCTTTTTAAGCTTACATCTATTTTTTTAAAAAAAAAATTAAATTATAGAAAGTAATTTGACTATAGTTTAATGCAATTAAAATTAAAATGGGATAGGTTATCAAAAAAAAATTAAAAATGGGATAGATATGAAAAGCTTCTTTATAATTTTTTGTTATTTATTTATTTATTTATTTGAGAAATGATATGCAATATAGTGGGACCAATTGAATTTTGATTGGAAGTTGTCTACCTGGTCCCACTGCCACATCATTTGAGAAGCACTCTTGGGATAGAAATTTGGGAAGTATAGCATTACTCTATTAATTTTGGAGTGTTTTGAGTAGAAGTTTTTACTTGTAATTTTTACGAATGAAAATCATTGAAAAATGAAAGAAAGTGTCAAAATTGACTGTACAAAGGCAATGAAACCCAAAATTAGCCCCCATAGAGATTAAGTGTTAAAAATTAGCCCCACATAGGTGGGCTAAATGACAACATTATTTCCACATAGAGGATTAACCCCAAAATTAACCTCACACACGGGGCTAAATATTAATATGTTTGGTCAATTTATGAGTTTTCATCAGTTTTGAGAAAAATCTTAACAATTTCACTTTTGTCAGAAACCACAAGGAGTTAAGTGTCCACTTTTGAACCACAAGGGGTTAAGTGCCCACTTTTGAACCACATAGAGTAAAGTGAAAATGGACCTAAACATAGGGATAAAATTTATTTAACCTTATTATAAACATCAATACAAAAACAACAATGATAGGCATACACACCAAACGACACACTGTGCTTTAAATGCATGTACCCTGTGTTGTTTGAATTTTTTTACACTTTTCTGTGTATCACTTACACAGCACAGGGTACATACATTTAAAGCTGGTGTGTGATTTAGTGTGTGGTCTGGTGTGTATCCCTATCATTTTTTATACAAAAAATCTCACTTTGAAGTCTTAACCATTCTTTACCAAAAAAAAAAAGTCTTAACCATTGGAAGTATAAACACTCCTAGCCAAATAAGAGGCCAAAAGACCCTACACTCCAATACCAACGTTTCCAACAGAGGAAACAAAGAACGCCCCCAAATCTATCAAACCTATACCCAGCGGCTAACCCCCAAAACACAATCTGAAGACAAGGTTTCTAGTTTTTTATTTCTATTATGTTTAATTTATCTTTTGTTTTTCTTCAATCAAATACACAATCCAAATAAATCCTTCAAATTTCAACACATTTTGGTAAGAAACTAGATTTTCTCGCCTAAAGGGAAGATTGCATTAAATCCCACAATGGGCGCGAAATCTGAGTTTGATGATATCTCTTTCCCACTCGTCTCTGTGAATATACAATTGACGACCAAACCCAACCCATATCAAGGCCTCTTGCACGAGAGACGATCCTACCACGCCGCTGACCGTACCTCACCGCACCACCGACGTCGACCACCTCGCTGCTCTGCCATTTCTCTCTTCCATCAACTGTATGTTTCCCCTTCTCTCTCTGTATGTATACACATATATTAATCAAGGAACCAGTTTGATTCTATAATTGTTTTCTATTCATCTATATTCATAGTGATATGAACACTGTGATTAGGGTTCTGATTAGGTTCAATCAATTTTAAAAGAATTTGTCTTGACCAATTTCCTGCCCTATTTGTAGTAGAAATTAACAAGGATGTTGCTTTGATTGGAGAATAATGGAATCGTAGACATTTTGTTATGAAAAAACAGTACCTTATTAGTTAGCATTAGGGTAATTCTATTCACACCCACCAATTTTACTCACTACACCAACCTTTTAATTACTTTTTCTCATTACAATTATACCCCTATACATACAAGGACAAATTAATAAATAGATTTTTTCACAAAAGTTACCCTCTACACCCACCTATATCAAGAACCCTAATTCTCCAATATATCTTAACAAAATCTTTATTTTTTGTTGTAGTTGAACATTTATGTGTCCCCAAATCATTGAAAAATTTTATAAGAAACTTATAAGTTTAATTTTTCTTACAATTTAATTAGAACTATCCAGAGACTGATTACAAATCAAGAAATATATATATATATATATATATGAAAAAAAAAGGTTATAATGCAAGGAAATATATGTGTTGGTTGCATAGATTCATCTTAAATGTTTGTTTTTTTGAAAAAAGGGTTAATATTCATCTTAAATGTTAATGATGGCAATAGCTAATGTACTATCTTAAAAACAAAGTAATGGAATACTATCCAATGGAGACTACAAAATCAAGAACAAAACCACTTCTGCTTTTACTTTTTTTAGGTCGTGAAGTTTTGAAAACATCTCCTAAAACCACTTCTCGTTTTGTGCATCTATAGATTTATAGTTAATGAACACAACATTAATACCATTCTTGGGGAAACCAACCAGTCTTTTAGAGATTGCCGAAAGTATCTTGAGTAATTAAAAAATGATGGAAGATGGTGGGTGTAAAGAGATGGAAGTTGGTGTTTTTTTTATCCTAAATGAGATGGTGGATGTAGAAAGATGAATCTTAGGGTTATTTTAGAGACAAAGGTGTGTGTACGGAGCAAATTGTTCTAAATTAAATTAAAATGGTGGGTGTAGAGAGTAATTGGGTGTAGTGAGTAAAATTGGTGGGTGCCAATAGATTTTTCCTTAGTATTATTAAGAGTCCAATTAGTGTATCGCTTTATTTTCAAGCTCACAATCAAAAGTCCTGTTTTATGATTTCTAAGTTATATCAATCTGATTCCAACTGGTGTGGTTGTGGAACTATTCTCATGTATATGTAATAAGATTATTCAAACTTTCATGGATAATTGCTTTGGTGGGCGGTTGCAATTACATGAGAACCAAATTTGAGCATTACATTAACACTCTCTTGAATTTTTTATTCTTTAAAAGTTAATAAAAATATATGTCATTTACTAACACGTACTTAAGTGGGGAGAAAAGTTGTTAGTCATCACAAAATTGTTGTATGCATACATGTATATACAATATTGAGTATGTAAGGAAATTGATGGAAAAGGGATTGGTTGTCCTATGACCATTTAGAACAGGAGGTATTGTTCATGTGTTTGCTTTATGGTCTATAAGTGATGTTTAATTGCTTGAATTTAAAAGTAAAATAGTTATTTTAATCTTATTAGATGACATAGAAGTCTTTTCATACATGTATGTATGCATTGTATTATGTTTTTATCAGGTCAGCGAGATGCCGCCCCGAAAAAGACTCATATATTCGGATTCCTTGAGATCACCACCCATTCACCAGAGGAATCCTACAGTCGAAGGGGATACTCTACCTATTGATGAGATGGCTTTACAACATGGTAATATGCTGGAAACTCCGTCGGATGGGGGTAGCGTGCGTGCTAATGAGATTGAGACCCCGCCTAGTCAGGCACATTGCAATAGCGTTGGTAAGATATCAAAATTATTTAAATTGATCATTGGACGATCTTCACTTGATTGATTTGTTCAGTTACTGACCAAATCGATGTTGTATGTTGATAGGGGGTAGCTTGCGTGCTAATGAGATTGAGACCCCGCCTAGTCAGGCACATTGCAATAGCGTTGGTAAGATATCAAAATTATTTAAATTGATCATTGGACGGTCTTCATTTGATTGATTTGTTCAGTTACTCACCAAATCGATGTTGTATGTTGATAGGATCCACCGCCAGGCGGGGCTAGACACGAGGCGTTAAGACTCAACGCCTCATTGGAAAGGAAGGCAAACTCCTAGTGCCCATCCCTGCCAAGTATAGGCAGCCAGTAGGGAAGTACGCAAATTGTTTTGCCTCCGCCACTGGTATACAGATCAGACAGCATCTACCGGATTTGAGCGTCCACCGATGGTCTAACGTGCCAGCTACCTCTGCAGGCCCGATCCTTCAACGCCTTGCGGTAGTTGCAATGTTCATTTATTTAATATATAAAATGCGATTTATCATTAATTATGTATAACATCGTTGTTTTCGTGATGAGTTCAATCTACAAGGTGATCCTAATGATGTCAAGAAAGCAGTGAATATGAAGTGTGGTAGGCGACTCAGCGACTGGACTCACAGATTGCGCAAGAAATACCGTGAGATGAAGAGAGTTAAGGGGGAGGACTACACAAAGAGAAACCCACTGAAAGATTGCAGCCTCGACCAATGGACCCTGTTGATTAACAATAAGTGGAATGACCCAAAATTTTTGGTAATATCTATTTCTATTTGTTTAGTCTTGAGCATTAATGTACGACCTACTAAAGTTCAATTTTTTTTTATAATTTATTACACTTGTTACTTGCAGCACCAATCAGCCGTTAACACCGCCAACCGAGCCCGTCAAGTTACTAATCACTCATGCGGCTCGAAATCTATGGCAGTTAGGGCCAACGAGGAGGTGCGTATTCTTTAATTCCTCTCAAAATTCCATTAGCGCTGTACCTAATCAACTAGTATTTTCTTACATTCAAAAGCTAACAAATCAGTCACAGGAAAACAAGGGTGAACCACTCGATATGATCAAGTTCTATCGCACCACTCACTATAACTTAAAGAAGAACCAGTGGGCGAGGCCGGCGTGCGAGAGCGAATACGTACGTATAATTTCTATTGTAACATCTGAAAGATAATGCGTAACATAATATTTTTTTGAATCTAATCACTTGAGTGTTTATTTTAAAATTGTCAGGAGGCGTTAAAAAAGAAGCAAGAAGACCATTGCTCGCAACCCCATGCAACCCCATTGACAGCAGAGGACTTGTCTGTTCAGATTTTGGGTGCGAAATCTGGCCGCTTGAAAGGACTCGGCATGAGACCTTCCACCTCACGTAGGACCACCGTTGAATATTCTGAGGATAGTGAGCATGTTAAGCATCTCACAGAACAGGTTGAAGAGCTTCAAGCTGTGAACCAGAGCCAGGCTAAGCAGCTGGCGGAGCAGATGGCAAGCATGACGGCCTGGATGCGCAGTAAGGGTTATGATGGGGCAGAGGGCTCATCTGGTGCCGAGGAGGCTTCTTGGTTAGTAATTAATTTTAAACTACTTATTTGTACTATTTAGATTTTAAGTAGTTATTGGGAATAAGCGAAATGGAATACTTACTCATAATACAGACTCACAGTTTACAAATTAGAGCTAAACTTGTAAATACGATAACTAATTGTACAAAAATTATCTTCCGAATGACTGTAACTGCCTATGAGACAACTGATTGTTTTTTGAATTTATAATATGATAGAGATGTGATATCCCGTTGTTATGTTGTGATTTGAATTTTTTGGTATCTCCAATAAAGAAACGGAACTCTGCCGAATTTTTGGTAGAAATTACATCTTTAATTTATATTTCATGTGTTTACGAACTTATGATATACTAATACTTCCCATTTCTTTTTGTCGCAGATTTGGTATGGACGTTCATGATGGTAGAGGATCGACTACATATTATTTGTAGATGTGTTATGACCAATAGGAAGCACTAGTCAATGTTTATGCTTTTTTGTTCTTTTTTTTTTTTTGGATATTCATTAATTTATGTTTTGATTGGGCACAATGGATTGTTTACATTTTATTTTTTTAACAGCCAAGTAGAATCTATTCAACAAAACTTGTTTATATTTCAACATGATCTTGTAATGGCATTTGTTTTGATTACTATTATGTGATGTTTGATATAGGAACAAGAACAAGTGCATATACAAATATTTTTCAATATTTGTTGATTTAAAGAATTGTTTTTGGCGAGAAAATATTTTGTCGCCAATTTTGATTCTAAATTAATTAAAAATACCTATTGGTGACGAAATATTTTGTTCATTGGCGACGAAATATTTTGTCTCAAATAAAATTATAAATTTTATTTGAGATAAACAAAATAATGTGTAGCGACGAAATTTTTCGTCGCCAATACCATTTATTGTTTTTAGAAAAAAAAATCATTAGCGACAAAATATTTCCTCTCCAGATATATTTTTGAAAATTTTTTAAAAAATCTTTGGCGAGGAATTTTTTTTGTCGGTAATGATCACATTTATGAACACACATCCGAATTTTAGCGAGGAAACACTGTAACATGGCGACGAAATATTTACTCTATAGCGAAGAAAACATTCGTCGCTAAAAAGTTTTCATTGGCGAGGAAAAAAAATTTCCTCACCAGGTACTTTTTAAGACAACCCTTTGGTGGCAAAATTGGCAAGGAAATTATTTCCTCGCAAAAAGCTTTGGCGACAAAATATTGACTTTTGGCGAGGAAAATGAATTCTCGGTAAAACCAATTTTTGTTTTAGTGTGTTTTAATTCGGGCAAAAAACTACTTGCCACCACAAAAATGAAAACTATTCTATTGTCCAGATATGTGTATGGAACTATCTGTCTTGGCCCAAGAATGTTGTAGTGCGATTTGTATTCTACGAGTTCAAGTTGGATCCATAAGACTTGTGTTTTGTTTAACTCATACCAGTC
Source organism: Hydrangea macrophylla (assembly GCA_033977485.1). Taxonomy (NCBI): domain Eukaryota; kingdom Viridiplantae; phylum Streptophyta; class Magnoliopsida; order Cornales; family Hydrangeaceae; genus Hydrangea; species Hydrangea macrophylla. The sequence goes on along the minus strand of CM066984.1, from coordinate 48,163,215 downwards.
ATGTGACTGACCTGGGTGTATATGCATTCGGGTGCATTTCTGTTTGAAACGTATTCAGATGACATGTGCAGAATAGTATATTTGGAGTTCATTGTGGAGCAGGCGATCTGTTTGTGAAGTTGAAGATATCTACTTTTCATTCTTTATGTATTATATATAGCTCTTTTATTTAGTTGGCATTGGGAGTCAAGGTTGAGAACTTGTATTAGATGTAGTTATATTTCAGTTGTATTATTGGACGTTGGAGGAACGTTTGAAGCAGATCTGACCTGAGATAGTGTAGTGTTGAAATTATTCCGCTTATTATTATAACCAAATAATTTGTATTGTGATTCAATTAAGGAAATTACATTATTTCTATGTAAAGGGAAACGTTTGGTTTTCATTTTGTAATAAATGATAATGGAGAATGTTTGAAACGTGGATTTTTCTTGTAATATTTTTGGGAATGAGTTTGATGATAAATGAATTTTGTTAAAAAAAAAGATAATGTGGTTTATGAAAGTAAAATAAATTCAATTAATCTTAAAATGGTCTTTTAAAATTGGGTGTGGATTAGTAAGCTTAGATTTTTAGGCGGTTGAATATTGATCAGGGTATGCACTTGATTGGATATTTTGCTTTCCAAAAATCGGGGTGTGACAGTCCGTCTGTGTTTGTAGTTGGGTTACGAGCTTTGATGCGAACCTCAGTAGACTAGCAATGAGACCCAACAACAAAGATTGAATATCTTCCCAAGAAAGCTAGAAATCAGATTGTTGTGAAAGTGAACCTGTGACCCAACGCCTATAAAGAGTCGCAAACCACAGGTATTCCAATTAGTGAACCTGAGACCCAACGCCTATAAAGAGACGCAAACCACAGGTATTCTTAGTTTTGAACGCCACAAGGTGAAAACCTTGATAAGTTCTGAAAGTTCAATGAAGAACCAAGAAGAAGGAGTAAAAACTCACTTTTTATCAATTTATCAAATCTGTCCATTACAAAAGATAAGCAAGGATATATATAGGCTTGGAACATCCCTCCAACCATAGGAATAAATGCAAGTAGTTGGAACAACCCTCCAACCATAAGAAATAATGCATTCACGTTTTTTAGCAAATGCTAGTACAAAAAAGTAGTTTAACTCATTAAATGCACTTAAAAACATGAACCAACTCTCAACAACTATCTATAAAACATATATAGCTATATCTTAGAGGTTATATTCAGTCCACATCTTCACATGCATGAATTAAATTGACATAGTCTTCATTTCCCTTTGGGCCACTCTTAGGAATGCTAAAATCAGCCCAAATTTCTTGAATCAGCCCATTGAAAGCTTCTTTGATCTTTTTGGTCCTTGCTCTTGTAATTGGCCCATTTGGAATATGCAATGGATCTTGCAATGGCCCATGTTGATTCTCATCATTCCCCCTCTCTTCAAAAGGATTCGACCTCGAATCTTCACTTGCATCAAACAGAGAAAGATCAGAAACATTGAATGTAGCACTAATGTTATACTCACCTGGAAGATCCAACTTGTATGCATTATCATTGATTCTTTCAAGGACTTGAAATGGACCATCCCCTCGAGGTTGTAGTTTAGACCGCCTACGTGCTGGGAATCTTTCCTTCCTCATATGCACCCAAACCCAATCACCTGGTTCAAAGATGACTTGTCTACGGCCCTTGTTGGCTTTGGTTGCATATTGCTCATTTTTCTTCTCTATTTGTTGCCGAACACTTTCATGGAGCCTTTTCACCATTTCAGCCTTCTTGTGTCCATCCAAACTCGCCCTTTCATCAACAGGTAAAGGTAACAAATCCAAAGGAGTTAGTGGATTAAAACCATAAACAATTTCAAATGGTGAAAAATCAGTAGTAGAATGAACACTTCGATTATATGCAAATTCAATGAACACTTCCTCAACCTGGTGGTTTCATCTCAGATGGAAAGGTTCATGTCCTCAATGTTGCTAAACCAGCTTTCAAAGCTAATAGACCCAACAAAGCTGATTATGTTCTCAATGATGATAAGGATTTCATAATTTCAAACCCTCCCAAATCTGTGGTGTTTAAGTTAAGTGAAGAAGGATTGACTGATCTTTCTAAGACCAAGACAAATGATGATGGAGTCTATGTTAATGCTGCTTCATTGAGTGAAGAGGAATTTGAAATCCCGGAGGATTGGGTTGAACCTTGTTCTGTTGGTGCAAAGATTAGTAGTCCAGTGGAAGGAACCTCGTTCAAAGCTCTTCAAGACTCAAAGGAGATTCTGAAAAGAAAGTTGAAGAGTACTACTGAAAATGTTGCCATCAAGTCAGTCCCTATTAGTCCTGAGTTTATGAATGAGATTCTGGCTGGGACTGATCTTGACCATCCAAGGCAACCGAAGGAACCTAATCTTGGTCTGGAAAAGTCCCTCCTTGAAGCCCAATCCCAGATTCGGTTATTACAAGCAGAGATGGATGAACTTAAAATGGTGAAATTTGGCCCTATTTCAATTCCGGCAATTAGTAGTATCAATGAGGGTGAGGTTAAAGGGGTGTGCAGTACACATTTTGATCCTACTAGACCGGAGGTCACAAGCACCAAGATGTTTGTGATAGGTGCCCCTCACGCGCTTGAACAGGCGCAGATGGCTGCTGACCCGTTCAACGGTCATATTATGCATAGTTTAAATGATATTGCTGATAGTCACATGGCCTTGAAACCCAACGGTCAAAAGCAAATACCACCATCGCCTCTTCAACCTGCTGACAAGCACATGGGTTTGACCGAGATTCCCGGCGCCTTGTCTACTCAAATTGCAGACAAGCACATGGGCCTGGCCGTTAATCCCGGCGCCCAGTCCACTCAATGTCCTGTGACACATCTTACTGCTGAGCGCATAGATAAGGGCAAGCTGGTCATTGCTTCCGCATTTGGTGGCTCTCATGAGCACATGGGGTCTGCACTTCTTGCCGCAAATCCTGGAGCATTGGATGCTACTTTTCCTCCTGTTAGGCAACCCGTGGAGCCCACTGCCATTTCCCCACACGCAAACTATAGTCAAATGGCTGAGGTTAACTTGTTTAATACAGAGGGGCCCACTAGTAACTTGGCTTCATCAATCAGGCCAGCTCAAGCTGCAAAAGAACTTGGGCGCGTGGAGTCCCATAACCAGCCTCTACACGCTAACCTTATCCTAGCCCCTCATGGTCACATGGACTCCTCTGCCAATCCCTCAGAATCCGGCGCCTTGTCCACTGACCAAGCACAATTGGGTGGGGGCCCTACGGCTGATGCAGGGTTATCACAAGTTAAAGTCAAAGTGGTGGGTCCCGAAGCAGGGTTAGGGTCTAAAACTAAGGTTGTTTCTACACTTTTGCCCCCTGCTCAACAAAATATTGGCGCAGCAGTTTCATCTACAAACCAAACTACAATTGTTGGAGTCCAAAATTGTAATTCTTGTAAGCATGACACCGAGAATACTACCTTGCCTGTTAACTCCTCAACCAAGCTTATTGGTCAAGCTAGCAGTTTAATTGATCCCACTCAAACTAAGTCTTGGGCTTCCCTTGTAACTAAAAAAGAGAAGTTGGGGTTCAAGCTCAATTACATTAAGCCGCGGGAAGGTACTGAAGGGCAGCATCTCAAGATTCCTAAGGAGGTTTATATTGATGGAAGCCATGTCTGGAACAACTCTTTAGTGGGCTATTTTATTGGGAAGAAACTCCCTTTTTCTTATGTGAAAAATGCCACTAACAGGTTATGGGGAAAGCTGGGACTACAAGATATGGTAGCTACAGATTCTGGATTTTTCTTTTTCAAATTCAATAGCCTAGAAGAGAGTTTGGCCATCCTGGAAGGAGGTCCATGGCACATTAGTGGACAGCCAATCATCTTAAGACAGTGGCAATCCGGCCTCACACTGTCCAAGGAGTCTATCACTACTATTCCAGTGTGGGTGCATATTCACAATATCCCACTTGAACTTTGGAATCCTCAGGGATTGAGCTACATTGCTAGTGCAATAGGGAAACCTTTACATGTTGCAAAAATGACTGCTGAATGCAGAAGAATTTCCTATGCCAGAATTTGTATTGAACTAAATGCCAAGCAAGACTTACTCAAAGAAGTAATTATTGATTTTGAAGATCCTCTCACAGGTGAAATTGATCCAATTTATCTCCCAGTTCATTACCAATGGACGCCTTTACGATGTGCTAAATGTAAGAGGTTCGGTCACGATTGTGCAAAGATTGTGAAACCTCATATCCCTTCTCAGAAAGGCCAATATATCTCTCAGGATTCTAATGATGGTGCATGGCAGAATAAGGGGAAAGGGAAATTTAATAATGTTGATACTGCTACGGGTCTGTCTTCTTCTACATACACTGAAGTTGTTCATGCTTCCAATTCAGTAGGAGTTAATATTGTAACCCATCCTGAATTAGTTCCTATTTCTCCAAAGTTAGAAGACTTAGGTCAGAGAAGGGATTGTAACCAGTTCTCTCCCTTATTAGCTGATACGGAGGCAGTTGATGAGACTGCTAATAGAGATCCAAATATTGTAGAAGGTGGGGGTACTTCAAGTTCCAATATAGTTCCAGTTTCAACCTGCTTAGAAGCTCCAGAAGGCAACACCAATAGTAAAGCCAGTGTTGAGGAAATACAAAGTCCAATCACCATCCCTATTCCAGTTGAGGAAGACAATGTGGCAGATATGAATTTTCTTCTGTCCTACACTGATCAAAATGTTTCTATGGATGGTGAAGGTGTTCAAATTTCAACAGAAAAGAGTGTTTCTAATACCCAGACTTGTGCTGCTAACCCAAGGCCAGACTCTACTGATGGATCAGAAGGCCCTCAGACGAAGATTTCAGATGGGGTTAAAGACTCCTCAAATTTCGACTCCTCCCCAAATTCACTGCCTAGCTCAAGTAACTCTGCTCATATTCCAAACATGGAGACAGGTCAGAAATCTCCTGTTACTTCTCCCATTTTTACTAATAAGCAGTCGTTGTCGCAAGGAAAAGGAAATAAGAGTAAGAGCAACTCCTCTGGAAAGAGGAAAAATACACATAAACGTTCTTAATGATAATAAGCTGCTGGAATATAAGGGGTCTCAACCAACCCTCTAAACAATTCGAGGTTGCTAAGTTCATTGCTGAAAATAACCTGGACGTTATTGGTATTGTTGAAACTAAAGTTAGAAATTTAAATGAAGATTTGATCAAACATAACCTTTTTAATAATTGGAACCTCGTTACCAATAGTTCTACCACTTCAGTTGGTAGAATATAGGTTGGTTGGAACCCAGACAAAGTTAACCTCTCTATTCTAAGGATTCATCCCCAAGTTATTCATACGCATATTGAAAGTTATGATCTTAGTATCTCTTTTGAAGCCTCTTTTGTTTATGGGGCTAATACTGGCTCCGAGAGACTTAATCTATGGGATACGTTAACTTCTATTTCTAATTCTATGAGGCCTAACGATCCTAACCATATTGTCTTGGGGGATTTTAATGTTGTTTTAAATACCTCTGAGCTATCTGATGCTAATGCTTGTTTGAACTCTGATATTCGTGATTTTATTAATCTTGTTAATCATCTCTGTCTTTCTGATCTGAGATTTTCTGGGGAGTTCTTTACTTGGTGTAATAGAAGATATGGTAAGCCTGATTTTACTGAAAGAAAATTGGATAGAGTTTTAGTTAATCAAGCCTGGCTGGACAACTTCTCTGATTCCTATACTCACTTTCACAAGCCAGGTATCTCTGACCACTCCTCTATTATTACTTGTGTCGATAAAATTGCTAGAAGGAAGGGTAGAGCTTTTAAATTTTACAATTTTTGGCCTCAGATGGATAATTACTCTGAGGTTGTTTCCCAAGCCTGGAACTCTAGTGTGAGAGGTACTCTCCAATACCAGGTTTGTCATAAACTTAGGAATGTCAAGCATGGCCTAAAAAGATTCACCAAGCCTTTCTTTGGTAGAGAAAAACTTCAGGCTGATAAAGCCAGAGAAGAGTTGGAAAATGTTCAATATGAGCTCCTTAAACAGCCTCATGATAATGCTCTTATAGCCAAGCAAAAATTGTGCATGAAAACTTTTTATGATTCAATTTGGATTGAGGAGGAAACTCTAAAACAGAAATCCAGATTGCAATGGTTGGAGGGAGGTGACAAAAACTCTAGATATTTCTTTAATTACATCAAAGATAGAAGAAATAGAAAAAGAATTTTTAAATTGGAAAAACCGAATGACCAATTTACCTGTAACATGGATGAAGCCAAAATAGAAGCTATTAGATACTTTCATGATTTGCTGGGTACCCCCGCAGTGAATCAATATCCTGGCATTGGGTTTTTAAGGACGTTTATCCATAAAAGGATCCCTGAGAACCTTTTACCGAGTCTTGATAGAATTCCTACCTCGGAAGAGATTAAAGATGTTTTTTTCTCTTTACATAATAATAAAGCTCCAGGTCCTGATGGGTTTAATGCTTATTTTTTCAAACAGTCTTGGCCTACTGTGGGACATGACATCAGTAAAGCTATTACTGAATTTTTTACTACGGGAGAAATGCTTAGAGAATCTAATGCTACTATTATTGCCTTGATCCCTAAAGTCCCTAATCCTTCTAAGATGGGCGACTTTAGGCCTATATCCTGCTGTAATACTATCTACAAATGCATCTCCAAAATTATTGCTAATAGAATCCAATTGGTCCTCCCCAATCTTATCGATCAAGCACAGTCTGCTTTTGTTAAAGGGAGAAAAATAAGTGATAATGTTTTGCTTGCTCAAGACCTCTTAAGAGATTACCATAAGATTGGTGGTAGACCTAGGGCGGCCGCCAAAGTGGACCTTATGAAAGCTTATGATCATGTTAACTGGACCTTCCTCTTTGACCTTCTTAATGTTTTGGGCTTTCCACCTTTGATAAGAAAATGGATCCAAGCTTGTATCTCTACTCCCAAGTACTCCATTAGTTTTAATGGTGAATCTGTGGGATACTTTGATGGAGCCAAAGGGCTTAGGCAGGGAGATCCTATTTCTCCCTACTTATTTGTGATTATTATGGACTCCTTTAGCCAGCTTCTCCATTTCAATATCCAGAATAATTTCTTTCCCTTTCACTGGCAATGCGATAAAATGAAAATCTCACACCTTTGCTTTGCAGATGATTTAATTATTCTTTTAAATGGAGACTTGGAATCTGCAAAGCTTATTAGACGTACTTTGAACCAATTTTATGATATCTCTGGCTTGCAAGCCAACAATTCTAAAAGCTGTCTTTTCTTTTCTGGGATGGATGATTACTTGGCAAATGAGTTGCTCAATGAACTCCAATTTTCTAAAGGTTGTCTTCCTTTAAAGTATTTAGGTGTTCCTCTGATAACAACTAAATTAAAGAAACTTCATTGTGAAGAGCTTATTTCTAAGATTTGCTCTCGTATTAACTCTTGGAAGTCCAAATTCCTGTCTTATGCAGGTAGGACTCAACTTATCCATTCTGTTTTATCTGGTATTCAATTGTATTGGTCTGGCATGTTTATCTTACCTAAAAGTGTCTTAAAACAGGTGGAACAATGTTTAAGCAGATTTCTTTGGAGTGGAACTACAGATAAAGCCCATGGTGC
>CM066984.1:48108099-48150599 GCA_033977485.1 Hydrangea macrophylla | reverse complement strand
CTTCTCCCATTCCAAGTACACTTCTGGATCATTTTTCCCTTGGAATGAAGGTATCTTTACTTTGATGCTTCCCAAGTTTCTGTCAACCCCATCTTGCCATCTTGGACCTCTTTGAAACCCTCTACCACGCCTTTCTCTCCTTGGCCCAAATCTGCCCCCACTATTTATTGAGGCTCGATCTTCTTCTTCATCGAACTCATCCTCATGATTTTCATCAGATTCATCTAGGGGTATGTGCCTTTCTTACCTTCTAGCATTTCGGATTCTTTGGGGACGCCCTTCACGCCAAGTTGCAATTTCAGCATCTTGTCTATCCATCCTATCCCGAATCTCATTAAACATCACGCCCATACGTTCAAATTGTTGCTGCATAGCTTGTAACATGAAAGACGGATCCTCCTTTCCTTCTTTGTTTGATTGAGAAGACATATTTTGAAATCTGTGAAAAAAATGTTTGAGATAAAAAAAAACCTCACAGCACTCCCTCACGTGTATGCACTCAAAATTATGTCACTCACACTCGTGTTTCACTCTTAATTGGCTTTTTCGAAATTGATCTCACACTCTCTTGCCTTTTTCCACTCTTAACTCCCCTTTTCAGTTCTTTAATGAACTAAATGAACTTGAATCAAGAGATCTCAACGAGTAGTGTTTCAAAACTTATACCAATGGCGAAAATATTTTAGAAATGACGAATCAAAGGAGAAGGACAAACACAATCAGAATTGAGAGAATTGAAACTCACAATCAGATTTAAAGAGAATTGAAACTAACAATCAGATTTAAGAGAGAAGAAATCAGAGATATAGTTATATTTTTATGAGAGAACTAGAAACCAAGATTAGTATACCTCAAAGGAAGAAGATGAAACAAAAAAAATCAGATTTGGCCTTTCTTTGATATCAATGCCTCCCTTCTTTTTTTTTTTTTTTGGGATATCTTTTCTTTTCTTTTTTTTTTGTCGGATCTCTTCTTTTCTTTTCTTTTTTTTTTCTTTTTTTTTTTGTTTTTGTTTTTGTTTTTTTTTTTTTTTTTTTTTTTTTTTTTTGTATAACTAGAGGCACAAAAACAAAAAACAAAGAAGAATACAATATAAAACAGAATTTGAAGAACAAAAGAACACGAAGAGTCACGAAGAAAATACGAAGAACAAACAGAGAATAGACGAAAAATTAAAAGGATAGATAACCTGATTTTAGAAACCTTGCTCTGATACCAAATGATGCGAACCTCAGTAGACTAGCAATGAGACCCAACAACAAAGATTGAATATCTTCCCAAGAAAGCTAGAAATCAGATTGTTGTGAAAGTGAACCTGTGACCCAACGCCTATAAAGAGACGCAAACCACAGGTATTCCAATTAGTGAACCTGAGACCCAACGCCTATAAAGAGACGCAAACCACAGGTATTCTTAGTTTTGAACGCCACAAGGTGAAAACCTTGATAAGTTCTGAAAGTTCAATGAAGAACCAAGAAGAAGGAGTAAAAACTCACTTTTTATCAATTTATCAAATCTGTCCATTACAAAAGATAAGCAAGGATATATATAGGCTTGGAACATCCCTCCAACCATAGGAATAAATGCAAGTAGTTGGAACAACCCTCCAACCATAAGAAATAATGCATTCACGTTTTTTAGCAAATGCTAGTACAAAAAAGTAGTTTAACTCATTAAATGCACTTAAAAACATGAACCAACTCTCAACTACTATCTATAAAACATATATAGCTATATCTTAGAGGTTATATTCAGTCCACATCTTCACATGCATGAATTAAATTGACATAGTCTTCATTTCCCTTTGGGCCACTCTTAGGAATGCTAAAATCAGCCCAAATTTCTTGAATCAGCCCATTGAAAGCTTCTTTGATCTTTTTGGTCCTTGCTCTTGTAATTGGCCCATTTGGAACATGCAATGGATCTTGCAATGGCCCATGTTGATTCTCATCAAGCTTGGTTCAGGTTTGGTTCGAGTTAGGGTTAGCAGGCTGGGTAGGTTTGTGAGTAGATTTGGGTCTCCGATTCGAGTTTGGTTTAACCCAAATGGGTCTTAGGTCTAGGTTCTCTCGTGTCTTGATATGGGTAGTCCAATTTGGTTTGGGTTTGGGTCGGGTTGACCCAATGGATCACCCAGTTGGGTTCTAAAGAGAATCTAAATGGATAGTCCATTTTTTAGTATTATTATTATTATTATTATTATTATTATTATTATTATTATTAGATTTTAAATGATTTTTAATTTAATTATGTAATTAGTATTTTTGAGGTATGAAATATTATTACCAAATATTTCATAAATTTTGAGTATTATTATTATGGAAATTGTTATTGCCACTCCATCATTGAACTAATGCACTCCATGGTACCACTCTCAGAGTATGTGGTATCATGTATGCAATGCATGACATGTATGGTACCACATGTTTTATGAGTCGTACTATGGAGTGTCTTAGTTCAATGATGGAGTGGCAATAGCATCACCCCTATTTTATTATATATTATAAATTACAAAGGTATAATATTATAGTTTAGTATTTTTAATAAATAATAAGGAGTTATTTTCGTAGTATGTTAATTATTAAAAATACTAAACAAGCTCCTAAAATTATAAGAAAAATACCCGTAGTGTATTTTAATGTATAATATTTATTAAAAATATTTTCAAACACTGATGTCTTAGTTTGGATATATTTATGTATTGAAATTCCATTTCGGGTATTTTCTGGTATTTACTATCTTCAATAATTTATAATAAATAATGTAGGACTCCGAAAATTACACGGCCAGTTCCCAGAGTCTTAGAATAATGTCTAGGTCGTTCCCCTTAAGATTTGTAACTTCTCGACTCGGTCGAATATACAACCTATCTTTTAGTGCTCGCATGAGCGTAGTAAGCCTTACCTTTTTACCTCATAAAATGCGACGGACTCCGATTTGAGTCTGGTCAATGGCGTTAGACTTAGAATGACACGTAGATCACTACCTTAAGGTTTATAACCTCATTTGGTATAATTACAATTATGCCCTTGTAGTTCATACTTAAACTTCATCGTCGTTTCTTTTGTTTACGTGATAGGTTTGAGATCAAACCACTATTCCAGGAGTTCTGAAATTGATATACTATTGAGGTGAGTTTTCTAACCTCACTCTAATTAATCCTAGTATGATTAATATAAGATATCTAAAAGTTATCTGTATGATGTTCTGTACAAGTAATATGTTGATTTTTGATGGTACATATATTCTAATAACTGTATGACTAAGTGAATTATGTTATGGTACTGCTATTGCATACGTGAGCATGTTAAGGGCTTTATCTATATGTTTGTTGATATCAAATCCAGGTTATGTGATCCAGGAATTATATACTTTCGTTGTTATGATATTGAATATAAGTTTTGTGATGGTTATGGATCAGAGTAGATAACGCACGCCATGTTAATAAAGTAAATGTCTGAAGAAGAATCGTATACGAGCAAACGGTTAATCGTTGGACTCATTCTTGTATCGAATTGAGTCTATCATTTTCGAAAGTTTAATGTGGATTATAACTCTGAGATTGATTAAATGACTGGTAAAGCCGGAGTTTCAGGTACAGAAGTTCGATTCAGTTTGCTGATTATAGATGTCTGTTTCAAGTGTCGGTGTTGAGTTTGCTGAATGATATATCGGAGATATAGTCGGCTATTAAGGCACATTACCATCTTGATGCACCGAGGGTGATCAAGCGGCTATCAAGGCATGTATGGTAGGTATACTATTCACTCGAAAGTGGTAGTAATTAGTGATTTAGTCGGCTATTAATGCATGATACTATCTTGATGCGCCAAGGGAGATCAAGCGGCTATTTAGGCAAGTATAGTATACTTATTGATATGCCCAAAATGATCCAGCCATGAAGTTGGTCTGCCAAGTCACCGAGAGGTGCTGATTATTTCAGTAAAGGCGCTCGTAGCCAAGCAATCCCGAGGTGTTCGTCAGGACCGTGCGGTTTGTACCAACAGGCCGGGCATGAAAGACCACGGTATCCCATGGACCCGGCCTAACCAGCAGTTTCCTAAACCAGTTGCAAGTCTGCAAGATGGAATGTAGCAGTTTCCTAAACCACTTAGGAAACTCTCCCCAAATCATTCAAATTAATTGTAATCAGATTAGGCTTCCTAATCCAATTAACTTACCATGTAAGGGTGGACTCTTGCATCTATAAAATAGCCCACCTACCCTATCTACAGGGATCCGATCCGAAAATAATTCTCTAACTAACAAGCATACAACAGAGAACTCACCATTATATGCATATACCCGGTCGGTATTACTGGGAGTGTCGTCCCTCTTTGTTGGCTCACCAGGCCTGCTGGTGATCTGCTAGTGAACACGCACAGACGCAACCGTGGACGTAGGTCACCTTGTTAACGGGATCGAACCACATACAAATTGTTCTTGTCTTTTTCTCTCTCTAAACCCTTCTTACTATTTTTCGGCATCATCAGTTTGGCACCGTCTGTGGGAAACGACAGAGTTTTTCACCAACAAATTCTGGACTGATCATCATGCCGCCTAGAAGGAATAAGAAGGCCACTACTCAGCCCGGTCAGGAGGATTCGCAGCCCGGGCAACTGGCTGCCTCTACGACAACTGAACAGATAACGGCAGTGCTGGCACAACTCTTGGAGGGCCAGCGCCGAATGTAGGAACAAATGGAGGCACTTTTGGCCCAGCAGGAAAAGTGCCCTGCACCAGAAGATTAGCTCGAGAAAAGCGCTCCCGTACAGAATACCGCTCGGGGGCGAAGGCGAGCACGTTCTGCCCCGATGTCCCCACCGGACTGGGAACACCTCGGTGATGGTGAGCGCAGCCAGGCGACAAGGCGTTCACAGAGGCGAACTCGGCCCAATCCTCACCAGGTGGAGGATGCCAGAACCATCATCAACCGATGGCGCGCGGCCAAAGGGGAAGAGCTAGAACGGAAGGCCCAGGAATCAACCAAAGACCCTCCGGCACTGAGCTAGGGAGATCTTAGGCACATGATTTCTCGGACCAGGAGTCGGGTCCTATCCCCAAGGTCGACGCGCTTTGAGGAAGAGGCCTCGTCATTCGATCTGACCTACCGCTCGGACATAGAGAGGAGAACTGGGCGGGATGACGTAAAGGCCCAGGTCGAGGAATTGCAGCAGCAGATTAAGAGGTTGACCCGCAAGTCTGGCCACGACCTCACCAACACAGAGACGGAATCACCCTATACCGCTCGGGTGACACAGTTTCCTATTCCACAGAAGTTCAAACCACCTCAACTCAGCTCCTATGATGGCACAGGGAGCCCGGTGGACCACATCCGCACCTACAAGGCTCAAATGGCACTGGTCACCACAGTGGACGAGCTATTGTGCCTGGCCTTTCCCAGTACCCTCAAAGGGCCAGCAGCATAGTGGTTCCATGCTTTAAAGCCCCGGACGGTCGATGACTTCAAAGCCCTCAGCAAGCTGTTTATCAGCCAGTTTGTCGGGATGCTCGATCGGTCACAACCGGACACTAAGCTGCTGACCGTCAAGCAGCGCAAAGGGGAGTCCCTGAGGGATTATATGGACCGTTTCAACAAGAAAAGGCTCCAGATTCACAATCTCAATGAAACGTCCGCAATTATGGCCTTCTGTTCGGGAGTTCAACACACCAAGGTCGCCACGTTGTTTCATCGTGACCGATCGGCAACCCTAGTGGAACTCTAGGAGAGGGTCAGAAAGTACATAGACACTGAGGAGTTCCTGAAGGCGAAGCGTGCCAGCCAGGCGGGATACGAATCCCCGAAGGCCAAGTGCAAGCGTAAAGGATTTGAGAAGGGCTCGGGAAAGAAGCCGAAGCAAGATCAGAAGGATGTCCGGGGTCAGCCCCCGATTGCTTTCACACCCCTTTCTCGACCCATACAAGAAGTCATGGCCACCGCTGAGGCGCAAAGGCTACTCCAATAGCCAGCAAAGTTTAAAGCCCCGCTCGGGAAGAGGAATCGGGACAAGTTTTGCCGTTTTTACCGGGATCACGGCCACAACACGGAAGACTGCTTCAGGTTAAAGATGGTAATTGAAAAATTGATCGAGCAAGGCCATCTAGCAGAGTACGTTGCAGCAGACGGATGGCCCGCTCAAGGAGCCCGAGCTCCCGATCAACCCCAGCCTCTCGGTCAAATTAACATGATCTCCGGAGGAACGTCAGGCGGAGGGGATTCACAGTCGGCACGGAAGAGGCATGTTTGAGCATCCCGGGTGGATGTCTGCCAGGTCCAATCCACCGGCTCCTCCCCAACTGATATTCTAACATTCACATCTGACGACTTGTAGAGCGTCCACTGCCCCCATGATGACCCGCTAGTCGTGACACTTTCTATAGCCAACTATATGGTTAAGAGGGTGCTAGTGGACACAGGCAGCTCATCCGACATCATGTTCACATCAGCATTCGATCAACTTAGGATTCCCAGGGATCTGCTCCGGCCGGTTGCTACCCCCCTGGTTGGGTTCAACGGTTCCAACACACAACCGCTCAGAACAATTGAGCTCCCGGTTCTCATGGGGACCTATCCTCAGCAGGCCTCCGTGCTGACCAATTTCGTGATCGTGGAATCCCCGTCGGCCTACAATGTCATTCTTGGGAGGCCAACACTCAACAAGGCCAGGGCGGTCGTCTTCACCTACAGCTTAACAGTGAAGTTCCCAACTCCTCAGTGACCCGGATGCTTGCATGGAGATCAAGCTATCGCCCGGAGTTGCTATGTCAACTCATTACGCCGGGGGGCTATCACTGAAACATTAAACGTTTAAGAGATGGACCCCCGGGACCAGAGCAAAGCGGTAGGTCCGGTGGAAGAATTGGAAAGAGTAACGTTGAATCCCGAGTACCCCGACCGTACGGTCAGCATCGGTACCCTACTGGAGCCCAACCTGAGGAAAAAACTGACTTAGTTCCTGAGGCAAAACTAGGACGTTTTCGCTTGGAGTCATGAGCATATGCCCGGGATTGACCCCCGGATAATGTCCCATCATCTCAATGTCAGTCCAGATTGTCGACCGGTGAAGCAAAAGAGAAGGGGCATGGCCCCCGAGAGACAGACAGCGGTAATCAAAGAGGTGGAAAAGCTCCTGAAGGCAAAGTTCATCCGAGAGGTCCACTATCCCGACTGGTTGGCTAATGTTGTTCTGGTAAAGAAAAGCAACGGGAAGTGGAGGATGTGTGTGGACTTCACCGACCTCAACAAGGCTTACCCCAAGGATTGCTATCCGCTACCCAGGATAGACCTCCTTATGGATTCTATGGCCGGTCACTCACTCCTCTCATTCATGGATGCCTACTTGGGGTACAACCAGATCAGCATGTACCCCGAGGACGAAGAGAAGACTGCCTTTATCACTGACCAGGGGACGTATTGCTACAAGGTTATGCCATTCGGTCTCAAGAATGCTGGGGCCACCTACCAACGCCTGGTCAACTACATATTCAAGGATCTGATTGGGAAGTCAATGGAAGTATGTGTAGATGATCTGCTGGTCAAGAGCCGGGACGAGTCCAACCACCTTGAGCATCTGGCCGGGGCCTTTAGTATTTTGAGAAAATTCAGGATGAGGTTGAACCCGGCCAAATGCACCTTCGGCATCTCGTCCGGGAAATTTTTGGGCCATCTAGTCAGCAGACGGGGAATTGAGGCAAACCCCGAAAAGATCAAAGCCATCATCAACATGCGGTCGCCCAAGTCGACGAAGGAGGTTCAGAGCCTAGCCGGACGGGTGGCCGCACTGAACAGATTTGTCTCCCGAGCTATCGATCGGTACCTGCCATTCTTTAAAATCCTCCGCAAAGCATTTCAGTGGTCTGAAGAGTGTGAAGAGGCGTTCCAGGAACTCAAGAAGTACTTGGCATCCCCTCCTCTACTCTCAACACCCATACCGGGGGAAGAATTGTTCTTATACTTGGCAGTGTCACCCTCAGTGGTCAGCTCGGCACTCGTTAGATAAGAGCACGGGATACAGCTCCCAGTGTACTATACCAGCTGGGTGTTATAGGGCGCAGAGAGCAGATATTCTCGTATCAAAAAACTAGCATTCGCCCTCATCACCTCGGCCAGAAGGCTCCGTCTGTACTTTCAGGCCTACGTCATTGTGGTCCTCACATATCAAACTCTCCGCAAAATCCTCAGCCGGATAGACACGTCTGGGAGGCTCGCCAAGTGGGCATTAGAGTTGGAAGAATTTAAAGTGATCTACCGACCCCGGACGGCCGTCAAGGGACAAGCCGTAGTAGACTTTCTGGTTGAGTTCACGTATCCAGAGGACCCGGTTGAAGAGTCTGAGCCGCCGGCCCTGTCGCCCAGGTTACACTCTGACATCCCTACCTGGGTACTGCACGTGGACGGTTGATCCAATCAGCAAGGCAGTGGGGCAGGGATCATCCTAACTACCCCCGATGGTATCCAGCTCGAATATGCGCTAAGGTTTGGGTTCCACGCCTCCAACAACGAGGCTGAATACGAAGCCCTCTTGGTCGGATTGCAGTTGGCCATTTCTATGAGTGCACAACAGATCCAGGGATACAGCGACTCCCAGCTCGTGGTCAACCAGGTTAACCAAGAGTACGAAGCGCGGGAAGACAACATGGTAGCCTACTTGACCCTTGTCCGAGAGGTTTCCAAGAAGCTCAGGGGATTATCCATCACGCAGATACCCAGAGAAGAAAACATCAGGGCCGACCGGTTGGCTCGCCTTGCCTCATCTTCTGAGTCAGACTTGCCTGGGATATGGATAGAATATCTAGTCGAGCCAAGTGTGATCAACTCAGAAGGCATGAAAGTAGATCCGGTCACCCTGGGACCCAGCTGGATGGACTTGATCGTGACATTCTTGACAACAGGGGCGCTACCAGATGAGAAAGAAGAAGCCCGCCGGGTCAAGTACCGGGCGGCCCGATACCATCTTATTGACGGCATCCTCTACAAAAGGGAATTCACTATCCCGTACCTCCGTTGTGTCCACCCTGCGCAAGTTCAAGTGATATTATTTGAAATCCACGAAGGAGTGTACAGGAATCACATCGGAGGTCGGGCACTCTCCAGAAAGGCCCTATTGCAAGGTTACTACTGGCCAACCATGGCACGAGTTTCTCAAGAATATGTCAGAAGGTGTGATAAGTGTCAGAGATACTCTCTCATGATCAACTGACCGGGAGAGCTCCAGACACCAATCCACAGCCCCTGGCCATTCGCCCAGTGGGGTATCGACATTGTCGGTCCCTTGCCGATGGGAAAAGGATAGGTCAAGTTCGCTGTCATCGCTGTTGATTACTTCACCAAATGGGCAGAGGCCGAGCCCTTGGCAACAATAACTGAACAGAAAATGGAAAGCTTCGTGGAAAGGAATATTCTCAGTAGGTTCGGCATTCCCCGGGTCCTGGTCAGCGATAACGGCAGACAATTCGACACACCTATCTTCAGGCAGTTCTGCTCAGGCTACGGGATACTAAATCATTACTCCTCCCTCGAGCACCCTCAAGCCAACAGTCAAGCCGAGGTGACAAACCGGACAATCTTATAGTCAATCAAAACAAGGCTTGAGGGCGCCAAAGGGCTGTGGGCTGAAGAACTACCAACCCTCCTGTGGGCCTACCGCACTACACCCCGAGCGGTAACAGGCAAAACGCCATTCTCTTTAACCTACGGATTTGAGGCGGTGGTCCCCACAGAGCTCGGGTTGCCTACATATCGGGTGGCTAACTTCAGTGCGCCGGATAACGAAGAAGCTCTCAGGTCAGAACTGGATCTGGGGGAGGAAATGAGAGACCGAGCCTATCTAAAGGTGGCAGCCTACAATCAACGGGTCTCGCGGTACTACAACAGCAAGGTGAAGCACCACAGTTTTCAAGTCGGAAACCTCGTCCTTAAGGAAGTGAACCAGTCCACCCGGATCCCGAGCCATGGAAAGCTGGGGGCAAACTGGGAAGGCCCGTATAAAGTAACCCGAGTCAACCGACCGAGAACTTACTGGCTACAGAGCATGGACGGACACGATCTCTCTCATCCTTGGAATGTGCAACACCTCCGCAAGTATTATCAGTAACACTCGGCCACGGGAATTTAGTATTGGTAGAGAAATTTGTTTTTGTAGCTCTAATTGAGCAAACGCTATAAATTTTTGTTTTAAAATAAATTTGAATAGTTTACTTTGCAAATTTACTCCTTTCAGTACCCCGTGCAATGCATAAAAGTCCTCGGGCCTAACCCCGAGGCACAAAAAGACCTCGGGCTCCGAACCCAGGCACAAAAGGACCCTGCAACCACCCATGTTCCAGGTCGGTTTCCTATGGTCGCTCCTCACCATGCCCCCACCTTCATAGGGCGCTCAGGGGGCAAGGGGATACTAGACCTAAACAGGAAATTACATAAAGCTTCGCTTAGGTCCAGCCGACGATGGGGGCAAACCCTTAGGTGGCCGACGATGGCAAGCTTCAAAGGACCCTACAACCACCCATGTTCCAGGTCGGTTTCCTACGGTCACTCACTCCTGCACTACCGCCTTAGCAAAATGCTTGGGGGGCAGGGGAATATTAGGCCAAAATAGGAAATCACACCGGTCACTAAAAGAACTTGGAAGATATTCCTAAGTACTTATAATGATCAGAGATAATATCCCGGACGGTAAAACAGGATACTCCATAATACACCGGGACATCCCGGACGGTAAAACAGGATATTCCTATAATACACCGGGACATCCCGGACGCTAAATAGGACAAGTTCATATGGCACACTGGGCTATTACCTTTAAAACAGGTCAAGAAGACTAGGTGTTCTACTGGTTACAAGTTCCTAAACCATTTGCTAAGGCAGGGGTTAGGTTGGCTAAAAACCGAGTGGATACTGGCAATTAAAAATAGGCACAGTGCAGATAAAAGTCAACAGTTAATGGAAAGAAAGTTTGACCTCAAGCAAAAAATGGAAAGAAAGTTTGACCTCAAGGGCCTTTTCATTAATGTTGAAAACTGTACAAAGCTTGGGGGGCAGTTGTAGTAGCCTCCCCCAAAAAAAGAAAAAAACTATAACAACAATAAAAAATAAAAAAAAAACTAGTTGTCCACAACCACCACCTCTTCCTCCTCGGCAGCCTGCTCTTCCACAAAGGGGTCCCCGACATGTGCAGCTTCAGTAGCGACCTCGGAGTCAGCCTAGCCCTCCTTCCAGTAACTGGACTCTGCCCAAGAGTAGCCAGACAGGTCCCAATCAGGGTGGTTGGCAGCAGCCCGCTTCGCAGGTCAGCGTAGCCCACGAGGAACCCTGCCTCAAACTCCTCAACATCCTTGGCTTCGGCCTCCCGAGCGGCAGTGAGCTCCGAAAGCGTTGCCGTCATGGCCGCCAAGTCCTTCTCGGCAGTAATCCTCCCGGCCTCCGCGGCTGTAGCTTTCAACTCCGCAACCTTCCGGGCAGCCCGCTAGGTTGAAAGAGAGTCGCGGGTCTCCCTCAGCTCTAGGGCTACTGCCCAGGATTTTTCTTCTTCCACGGAGAGAGCAAACTCCGCGAACTCCCGAACAGCCCTCTCCATAGACAGGTCAGCCTCTGCAGCGGCCAACCTCTCAGCAACGCCGGGAAGGGTGGCTTCAGCCCTGACTGCAATACAGCCAATCTGCAAGAACAAGACAACGTCAGTATATGCATGGAATAAAAGCTAATGTTCATGTTACAAAGTGAATTACCATGTGATTTTCCGAAAAAAAAAAAAAAAAAAGTAAATTACCATGTGGCTGATGCTGTATAGCCAATCGATGATGGCCTCGGGGCTTAGCAGGGCGCATTTGTCGATTTGACTCTGTAGTAGCCCAGGTCGGACCCTTCCGCAGACGTCATCCGCCGACTCAACCATCGGCCTTAAGGAGGGGCCCGCATAAGCTATCTCCTCCATGCTCGAGAAGGAGACCCCGGACGGTTTGGCTACCGGGGTGGTGAAGGCGCAGCGATTGTGATGCCGGGTGTTGAGGCCACAGCAGCCTCCTTCTCTGCCCGGATAGAGATTCCCCGGGAGATCCTCTTGAGGGGCTGGCCCTCGGTGGGGTCTGGCTTCTTCCTCTTCTGGCCAGCCCGGGCCATCAAGGCCGCCTCTTTTCCCTTCAAGGCTGCTGTGCTCTTGGGAGCCATTTCTGTAAAATAGGAGAAGAACACATGAGAATTCAGCAAAGTACCAAATAAAAAGAAAACCGGACGGTCAAGAGATGGGATTTACCAGGAATGATTGCCGGGAAGATGGGAGCTATGAAGTGGTGCTAGGGCTCATAGGAGATCTTCAGGCATCCCGACAGAGTCAACACTTGATTGATATCAGTTGGGTCCTCCACCAAAGACAAGATCCTCGCTTGGAACTCGTCGGGAAGACTGGGCGAGTCAACTGATCCTACTATAAGGCAACATACAAGCGAGTTAGTCATGGCAAAGTAAAAAGACTAATCAGGAAAGAAAAGTGATCAGGCTTACTCCTCAGTTTCCCCACCCAGGAGGTCCTCAACTGCACACCCGGCGCCTTTTCACATAGCCCCAGGGTGGACACTTGGAAGAATTTCTTCTTCCATCCTTTATTGTTGCTTGAGCAGTTTACTATTATCTTTCGCCCCTGCCTAGCCCCGAGCGAGAAGAAGCCAGCCTCCCCGTGAACTTGGAATGGCCGGTGAGTCCAAAAGAACTCTTGTAGGGTGAGCTCATACCCGAGAACTTGAGGCCACAAAGAGATGCACCCCATCAGATACATCCAACCGCTTAGGGCGAGTTGCTCGGGGGATATTCTGAGGTAGATGAGTGCGTCCCGAGCAACAGGATGAAACGGCAGGCGAAGGCCTGCAATGAAAGCGTCTTGGTATAGGGTGACGAAGCCCGACTCGTGGAAGTGAGCCCCGCCGTCATGGACCGATAGAGAGAAGGGGCTGGGAATATCATATCTATCCCTGATCCGACCTAAATCAGGACTGCGTAGGGTACTGATGATTGACTCGCAGGCGAAGATGACTCCGGGACTGTTCGGTACAGACCCTTCATCGCCCGACCCCCGAGACGTTGAGGCCATAGGAGAATCCCGGTATGTCTCCTCGTGAGACACCCAGGTAGGGATCCTTCCCTCACTATGCTGATTAGAGGGGGCCGAAGAAGGAGGGTCTAGGCTGGTGCTCAAGGTCCCTAATCGTGACTGCTCGTCTTCTGATCGGGATGACGAGTTAAAGTCTGAATGGCACATGACTAAGTCTATGGAGGACCTAAGAGGCAGAAGATGACCTAAAAATGGGTCAAGACTCCAAGCCTGATGTACAAAGAAGGTAGATCTAACAACCTGAAGGGCAGGTCATACAAGGCTCTAGAGGAAAGGTAACACTCTCTCAAGACTTTCCCGGGAACACCCGTTCGGTCCAACTACTCTAACGTACCTCCGGATTGGAAGAAATGACAAAACCTAAAAAAGAAAAAACCCCACGCTCATTCTGACCTAAGTGGATTCGCTCCCTCCAGCTTTGTTCAGAAAAGAAGAAGAGAATGAAGAACTGAAGACAGAAAGGAAAGACTTACAAGATTTAGCGCAGCAGAAAAGGGGTCGGGAATCTTGCTCGGGATCTTGTTTGCTCTCAAATCGCTCGGTAAACTCTCTCACTTGGCAGCAGGAATTGAAAAAATGAGCAAGTGTTCCTTATATCGAAATAACGGGCGGTCCAGATCAATTAGATCCAACGGCTCAGGAGTTTTCCCGCCAAGAGCCGCCAGACAACTGTCACCTCGGGATCATGAAAGCTCCTCAAAATACGCGTGCATTAAATGCGTGACATGACAGTCCGGTTACCACGCAGCTGTTCGGCACATCCGAGCTGACTTCACTGGATCCTGACCAGGCCAATTACTCCTTGACACGTGGCAACACCGCCGCCCGGGCTTCTCCCTGTACCGGTCGGTTATTCCACCGGGGTGATCTGGAAGCTGGGCTCCATCCCGAGCAGCATTCTCGGAGGATATCCGGACAGTTTCCAAGGTAATACTGATTTTTGATCCTCACCCAATAAAGCATCCAGCCAGTTCTGAAAATGGGGGACACAACATATGCCCAAAATGATCCAGCCATGAAGTTGGTCTGCCAAGTCACCGAGAGGTGCTAATTATTTCAGTAAAGGCACTCGTAGCCAAGCAATCCCAAGGTGTTCTTCAGAACCGTGCGGTTCGTACCAACAGGCCGGGCATGAAAGACTGCAGTATCCCGTGGACCCGTCCTAACCAGCAATTTCCTAAACCAGTTGCAAGTCTGCAAGATGGAATGTAGCAGTTTCCTAAACTGCTTAGGAAACTCTCCCCAAATCATGCAAATTAATTGTAATCAGATTAGGCTTCCTAATCCAATTAACTTACCATGTAAGGGTGGACTCTTGCATCTATAAAAGAGCCCACCTACCCTATCTACAGGGATCCGATCCGAAAATAATTCTCTAGCCAACAAGCATACAACAGAGAACTTACCATTATATGCATATACCCGGCCAGTATTACTGGGAGTGCCGTCCCTCTTTGTTGGCTCACCAGGCCTGCTGGGGATCTGCTAGTGAACACGGACAGACGCAACCGTGGACGTAGGTCACCTTGTTAATGGGACCGAACCACATACAAATTGTTCTTGTCTTTTTCTCTGTCTAAACCCTTCTTACTATTTTTCGACATCATCACTTATCATTTGGCTGTTAAGGCATGTTAGGATAGATCTTTGACCTTGAATGCCTTGGTCGAGTCGGCTATTAAGGCATGATACTATCTTGATGCACTGAGAGCGATCAAGCGGCTATTATGGCATGTATAGTATACTCATCAAGCGGATATTAAGGCATGTATATTCTAAACCAACGGTTTATGTCGGATTACGAGAAAGAGAAGTCGGTGGGATCAGAGTTGAGTTCGAGTCACTTATGGTCAGTCTATTTTAAATTGTGAGTCCTGGAGTATTCTTGGTTGTGTTCAGTTCCTCAGCCATTGTTTGTTTCGGTCATAACTCTTTTTAGTAATTGTTACATCATATTAAGGACAAGATAATAAGGATAATGTATTCTAAGATGATATGTTTATCTGTTTACATATTTTGGGGAGACCTTTGCTATGCTCGCGTGAGAGTGCATCTTTTGATAAGTGATTAACCATATCTTAAGATACAGACCAATGACGTGAGCTGAGCGATGTTTGTATATATTGATTATTGTGCGGTTAGACTCTCACTCAGCTTTATTTCAAAGCTGATGGCATGTTACGCCATGGCATTCCCATATCCAGGACTATTGCAGGTTTGTTTTAGATAGGGAAGAAATGTTGAGGAGCTTAGATGGTTAGAGTCGAGCTGGAGTTGAAGACTGTAGTTTCTCACATTTAAGTTTATGTAGTAAGTTTAGTATGGCCCTTATGTAATAACATCAAATTATTGTAACACTTGTTATATTTCCGCTGCTGTACCTATGTTCATATATGTTAACTTTTGATTATGCTTTAGCAATTCCCTTATGATTTATTGTGCAGAGTTAGAAGGACAAAATGATTATCCATCCAGTCACGTGTATCTAAGGACATATGAAGTAAAAGAATACTAGCAACCCTCCCAATGAGGAATCTTGTCCCGGGCAGATTGTGTACAACAAGTCTTTTTTCCAACATCCTATGTCTAGGGAATCTAATGAGGAGTCTAGTGAAGATGAGAAGCAATCAACCCAAATTCTATCTTGTGAGAAATATTTGGTAGCCGCGAGCCCAAAGATCTCTCCTAGCCACTCCAACAAGCAGAAGAACAAAGCTAGAGGTTCTTCAGGTAAGAAAAATCGCTCTTCCAAACGTCGTTAATGATTATTAGTTGTTGGAATATCAGAGGTCTTAACGAGTCCACTAAACAACTTGAAATTTCTAAATTAGTGTTTAGTCATAATATTGACATTATGGGTATTGTGGAAACTAAAGTGAGGATCCCTAACCAGGATAAGATTCAAAGGAATATGTTTCCTAATTGGAACTTTACTACTAACAGCCAACCAGATTCCGTAGATAGAATTTGGGTTGGCTGGAACCCTAAAAAAGTTACTTTAACTGTTCTACAATGTACTAGGCAAGTTATCCATGTTAAAATTGAATCTCTTGACCATTTGGTTAAATTTGAAGCTTCCTTTATTTATGGTTCAAATACTATCCAAGGTAGACGCCCCCTTTGGGCTACCTTGAGAAATATTGCAGCTACTATAGGTGATACTAATTAGTAATGGGTTAGAGAGAGAAGCTCCTCCTTCTCTCTAGAACTTGTCTTTTTTCTTTCTTTCCATTGCTTATGATGGGATCTAATAAGAAGATTAGGAATCATGTACAATCTAAGGCTGCTGGTTCTTCAGGTCCTTTGGTTACATATGGAGAGCATGCTTCTAGTGTTCCACCTACTGTTGTAGTTTCATCTGCCCTGGGATTTATTGACCCAGATCTGGATAATAAATACTCTCTCACAGGAGATGGTTCAGTGCTACTAAAAGGGGGATCTCAACCAGGTGGTTTCATCTCTGAAGGGAAGATCCATGTTCTCAATGTAGCTAAACCAGTCAGTGTGGCTAAACCAACATCTGTCCCATTAGATTCACCATCCCACATAGTTACTGGTGGCATTTTGAAGGAAGTTGAATCTTTTGTTGCTCCAGATTTTGTTAATGCTAGGGTGGTTTCAAATCAAGATTATTCAGAGGATGACCTTGAATTACATGAAGATTGGGAGGATGGTCTCTCCTGCCAAGGTGAATGTGAAGATGATTCTTCTATGGTAGGAAAGACATTTAAGACCATTCAAGATTCAAATGAGATTCTGAAGAGGAAGTTAAAAGCTGCTAGTAAGGAAAAAATCTCAGGTGATTTTGTTATTTCTAATCCTTCCCAAACTGAAGTTTATGCTATCACTGATGATGGCATACAAGCTATTCATAGTCAGCCCAAGCTTGATGTCTCTGGTTCTGTTGAATCCACTGATTTAATTAGAAAGGATCTTGAAGCTGCTCAAGCACACATTCATAAATTGGAGGCTGAGATGGAAAAGTTAAAATCAGTGCAAGGCACCAGTAGTCCCAAGCAAGGTTCCAGGAGGCCTAACTCAGGTAAAGTTCCCTTTTCGGATGAAGAACAGAACCATTTTGGGTTTTCTTTACCCAAATTTCAAAAAGTTACCTTGGTTGATCCTCAAGCTAGTAAAGTTCAGGTTTCCAAGGAGTTTATCGCGAGTGAAATGCAAACTCCCCAGCCACACGCGCTTTCCACCAACGGCTATATGTTGGAATCCCCAGCTCCATTTAATGCGCACATGGGCACTTCCCTTATTCCCGGTGCCCTGTCTGATAAGAACATGTCAAGTGGGTTGATTATTAATAAGATGAATATATGTTCTACCGGGAAAGTTGACCAAGTTGAAGTCCAATTTCCAGCTGGTGCCTCTTCCGGATTGTATGGAACCGTGTCTCCCAAGGGTGTCCATGTTCCTAATGGTCAAAACTCTTCAATTGTCAAAGAAGCCCAGCCCGCCCATGTGCTGTCAACCACTGTGGCCCACGCCCCCGCTACTAACGGCGCTAATTTTCAAGTGTCCCACACCCACACGCATAAAGCCGGTACCCATCACATGGGTGCACCTACTTTTACCGCAAATTCAGGCGGTTTGCCCCCTTCACCAAAGCAGCTCGCTACTCCATGTGAAGAGCAGCCCACTTTATTGACTAAAGGCAGTGGTGCCTCCGTTATTACCCCTTTGCCCTCTCAGGGCAATGTCTCTCCCAGAAAGCACAGTTGGTCTTCCCTTGTTACCAAGAATACCCCTATTGGTTTTTCAGTTAAATATATAAAACCAAATGACTCTACGAATCGGCATTCTGTTTCAGTGCCTAAGGAGATAATTGAGAAAGGTAGCAGAAGTTGGGAGAATACCCTGGTTGGGTACTTCATAGGAAGGAAAATTTCATACACTTATATCAGGGATACAACAGCAAAGATGTGGTCCAAGATGGGGCTAATTGACATGTTGGCAACAGGATCTGGTTACTATTTTTTCAAGTTCCAGACCAAGGAGGAGAGTGCAGCTGTGTTGGAAGGGGGTCCGTGGCACATTGCGGGACAACCCATACTCCTCAAAAATTGGGAAGCAGGGCTTGAATTAACTAAAGATGCTCCCTCAACTGTTCCTATTTGGGTTCACATTTATGGCATCCCTCTTGAGTACTGGAATTCTGATGGTATGAGCTACATAGCAAGTGCGATAGGAAAACCTCTTCACGTTGATAAGATGACTGCTACTTGCAGGAGGATATCATACGCTCGTATATGCATAGAAGTCAGTGCTGAGAATGAATTGTTGAAAACACTGGAAGTTGGAAGTGATGATCCTAATCAGGAAAAGGTGACCCTACGTGTGGAATACCAATGGAACCCAGTTCGTTGTGAGAAATGCAAAAAGTTTGGACATGATTGTATGAAGCTTCTCAAACCTCAAAACTCTACTAACTCAGCTCCTAAGGATAAAACCTCCCAAGAAGAGGGAGGTTGGCTCAAACAAGGTAAGAGAAAGAATGGTAGGGAGATTGAGGGTCCTATATCTATGTCCAAGGGTGGAGATAAGCCTTCTCTCGGGGAGTATTCAAACTCTAAGGAGCCACAAGCCATGGGTGCGAGTCTCAGTGAACCTACTAAGAATATAAACACCACATTTGTGGACAGAATCCAGCACACAGTTATTGGTAAAAACCGAGAGACCATTGTGGAAAATAATCAATTTTCCATGCTTCAAGAGCCTTTTACTGAAGGAGACCCTAGTGCTCAGCAACACAACCCAGCTATATCCATTACAGGGGATAAGGAGACTGGGGATATTAGAAGTTCTCAGGATGTAGTAGCAACAGGAAGCGGTAAAGGCAATGAAAAAGAGCACAAAGATAAACAAGGAGAATCCTCTTCGACAAAAGCCCCTTTAGGGGAATCATCCCCCAGCCCTCCTGCCAGGCCCACTCAATCTACAGGCCAAAATAAGAAGAACAGGAATAGTTCTTCAGGTAAGAAACGACACCCTTTTAAACGTACTTAATGTTAGTTAGCTTTTGGAATATAAGAGGGCTAAATATGCCCCTCAAACAAAAAGAAATTGAAAAGTTTGTTTTTGAAAACAAAATTGATGTTTTGGGTATCCTTGAAACAAAGGTAAGAATGCCTAACCAAGATAAGATTCAAAAGAATTTTCTCCGCAATTGGAAGTTTTTAACTAATAGCAAACCTCAAGGTGTGGATAGAATTTGGATTGGATGGAATCCAGACAATGTGATCTTGACTCTTTTAAAAAGCACTTGTCAAGTAATGCATGTTTTTATTGAAAATTTGGACCACTCTGTAGGCTTTGAGGCCTCTTTCGTTTATGCTTTCAACACTGTGCAAGAAAGGAGAAGTCTTTGGGCTGACTTATGTCTTATTTCTGGCTCCCTTGGGTCTCGACCTTGGATAGCCCTCGGAGATTTCAATACGGTTTTAAACCCTCTTGAAATATTTGGGGGTAATCCGGTTAGAGACCAAGGGGCAGAGGAATTTAACACTTTTGTGAATGCCACTTGCCTTGTAGATCTTCGTTATACAGGTGTTTTCTTCTCTTGGAGTCGGAATACTTCTACTCAATTCATTAAGAAAAAGCTGGACCGAGCTATGGTCAACCAAAATTGGCTCGGCAGATACTCCTCTGCCCATGCTAACTTCCTCCCAGCTGGTATTTCTGATCATTCTCCTGTTCTTATCACAGTTGATACTAATCAGAGGAAAAAAGGGCTTCCCTTTAAGTTTTATAATTTTTGGACCTCTTTGGATAGATTTGCTGAAACTATTGCTAATTCGTGGTCCCATAATGTTGAAGGCAATTTTCAATATCAAATTTGTCACAAGCTTAGGAATCTTAAAGTAGGTCTTAAAATCTTTGTTAAAAGTTCCTTTGGCCGTGAAAAAATGAGAGCAAATGAAGCTAGAGAGGACCTTCATCGGTGTCAAAGCCTCCTAGATGATTCCCCCCTTGATTTAACTCTTCGTCGTCAGGAGAGTTATTTAATGGGGACTTTCTTGGAGGCCATAAGGGTGGAGGAAGAGGTTATAAGACAAAAATCTAGAGTTCAGTGGCTTGAGGCAGGTGATAGGAATTCTGCCTATTTCCATCAATTTGTCAAGAACCGTCGAAATAGGAACCACATTGTGTCCCTTGAACTCCCTGATGGAAGTTATACTAATAATGCAGAGGAAGCTAAAATTGAAGCTATAAGGTATTTTAAAAATCTTTTGGGTACTCCTACGACTAATTCCTACCCTGGGGCCTCCTTGCTTAGAAATTTTATTCACAAACGGGTCCCTGCTGAGTCTTTCATAAGTATGGACCGTATTCCTACTAATGAAGAGATAAAGAATGCTATGTTCAGTATCCATAGTAATAAGGCTCTGGGCCCAGATGGATTTAATGCTCATTTTTTCAAAGAAACTTGGAACTCTACTGGTGCTTTAGTTACTCTTGCCATAAAAGAATTTTTTATTACAGGTGAGCTTTTAAAAGAGTCCAATGCTACCATCATTGCCTTAATCCCTAAAATTCCTAATCCTTCTAAGATGGGTGATTTTAGGCCGATCTCTTGTTGCAACACTATCTACAAATGTATTTCCAAAATCATATCTAAGCGAATCCAAACTATTCTCCCCGACCTTATCGAAGATGCTCAATCTGCCTTCGTTAAAGGTCGAAAAATAAGTGACAACGTTCTCTTAGCCCAAGATCTCATGAGGGACTACCATAAAGCTTCAGGTCACCCTCGTGTGGCAGTGAAGGTTGACCTCATGAAAGCCTATGATAATGTTAGTTGGCAATTTTTATTTGATTTGCTTGATGTGCTTGGCTTTCCTACTAAAATGCAAATGTGGATTAAGGCTTGTGTGACCACTCCTAGATATTCTATAAATTTTAATGGTGAGTCCATTGGGTACTTTGAAGGGGCGAGGGGTTTAAGACAAGGTGATCCTATGTCTCCCTATTTATTTGTTATTATTATGGATACCTTGAGCCAATTGATAAAATATAATATCCACAGGTCCTCTAGTTTCAAGTACCATTGGAAATGTGAGAAAGTTAAAATTTCACACTTGTGTTTTGCAGATGATCTTTTGTTACTTTTTTATGGTAATCTTGAGTCAGCTCAACTTATGAAAGACACTCTTCACCAGTTTTACGATCTCACGGGATTAAAAGCTAATACTAGCAAGAGTTGCTTGTTTATGTCAGGTGTTGGTGAGGATGATTCCATCTCTATATGTCGCATTATGCAATTTCCTCTCGGGTCCCTTCCCCTGAAATATCTTGGGATTCCGCTTATCACGTCTAGACTTAAGAAGAGGGATTGTGATGACCTTGTTAATAAGATCAGTTCTAGAATTACTTCCTGGACCTCGAAGTGTCTTTCTTTTGCAGGTAGACTGCAACTTATTCAATCTGTGATAACCGGTATCCAGAACTATTGGGCGGCCATGTTTATTTTACCTAAGAGTGTTCTTAAACAGGTTGAGAAATTTATGAGAAGATTCCTTTGGTCCGGAGGTATTGAGCACTCTTTTGGCTCTAAAGTCTCTTGGACTAATGTTTGTAAACCAAAAAATGAAGGGGGCTTGGGTTTGAAGAATTTAATTCAACTTAATAATGTCTTGAATTTTAAACATATTTGGGCTTTATTTTCTGTGCAACGCATTTCTCTTTGGGCTAAATGGGTCCAAACCTACATGCTTAAAGGAAAGAGCTTTTGGGCAGTCAAACCTCCTTCACAATGCTCTTGGTATTGGAGGAAACTTCTCAAACTTAGACCTTTGGTTAGACCGATGCTTAAACATAGAATAGGTAATGGTTGTGGTACCTATCTTTGGTATGATAATTGGCACCCAATGGGCCCCATTGTGGAAAGACTTGGCCAGAGAGTTAGCTATGATGCGGCTATCTCCTTGGATGCTAAGGTGTCTGAGGTTGTGGATGGAGAGGATTGGAATTGGCCGCTTACTAATACTCTTGATCTTATTGAAATTAGAGGCCAATTAAGGTCCTTGCCCCCCCCTTCGGAGACACAGGATAAAGTTATTTGGATCCCCTCTCCCAATGGCCAATTCTCCTCGGGTCATACTTGGAATCACATTAGAGATTCTAGTCCTAAAGTTCCTTGGTTTAGGCTTATTTGGTTTCCAGGTAATGTTCCCCGCCATAGCTTTATTATGTGGTTGGCCATTCTTCAAAGATTATCCACTCACGATCGTATATGCTCCTTCACTCCAGGGCCCTTGGCATGTGTGTTATGTCACAAAGGTATGGAATCTCATGATCATTTGTTTTTCAATTGCTCATTTGCCTCTTTTGTTTGGCAGGGTATTCTACAAAGGCTTGGGATTGGTTGCTCAGTTTCCAACTGGAGCTCACTTGTTGAATGGGCAGCGAGGACTTGGAAGAAAAGCCACCCGAAAAATATTATCCGGAAAATGAGTCTAGGGATTGTTGTGTACAATATTTGGAGAGAAAGGAATGCCAGAACCTTCAAGATGGAAACAAAAAGCAAAGAGTTTATTTTCCAAGATATCTGCAATCAAATTTTTATCCAGATTCAAATCAAGTGGAAAGACGACCCTCTTCTCTCCAACCTTCTTGAGGGATGGAGGCCTAGTTGAGTTCGGTTCCTTTTCTTGTTTTTTGTTCGAAGGGTAATGCTTTTCTTTGTTTGTTTGTTTGTTTGTTGTTTTGTGAGGTTGTGAGGTTGTGGTAGCTAAGCTTTGGCATAGTTGTCCTTTACCTTTCATTTGTTCCCTACGATGTCTCGTAAGGGTTGTTTTGTTGTATGTTTGTTGGCTCTTGTGGATGGGCCCTTTCTGATCATTCTGATTTTGAAAGTGTTGCATTCCCCTTTTTGACAGGGTTTTGATGTACTTCCTGGGGTATGCCCCTTGTACATATGTAGTTGCCGTTTGGCTTTTTCTTTTTATTTATTTACCATTTCCCGAAAAAAACTATAGGTGATACTCCCTGGATTAGTCTTGGAGACTTTAACTCTGTCTTAAACTCTAATGAGATATTTGAGGGCAATCCTGGGAGAAACCTAGGGGCTGTGGAATTTAATGATCTTGTGAATGCCACCTGTCTTGTAGATCTTAGATTTACAGGGATTTTCTTCTCGTGGAGCAACCAGCAATTCAACTCTGTGAACTTCACCAAAAGGAAACTTGACAGGGCTCTTGTTAATCCTAGATGGTTGGATACTTTTCCGTTCTCATATGCAGACTTTCTTCCCCCCGGTATCTCTGACCACTCTTCAATTATTGTCACCTTATCTCCTCCTATTAACATGAAAGGTAAACCATTTAAGTTTTATAATTATTGGACTGAATTAGAGAAATTTGATGATACTGTTGGCACTTCTTGGGCTAGGAAGTTTGATGGTACAATGCAATTTCAGTTATTCCACACCCTAAAAAATCTTAAAGGGGATTTGAAAAAACTAACTAAAAATTTTCTAGGAAAGGAAAGACTTCTAGCTAACAAAGCCCGGGAAGATCTTTGGGCTTGTCAAAGACAACTTGATGAGGGAGCCAGAGGTCTGAGACAAGGTGACCCCATGTCCCCTTATCTTTTTGTCCTCATAATGGAAACTCTTAGTCAATTACTTTCTTATAATATTCTTAAGGATAAGAGTTTTAAGTACCATTGGAGATGTGACAAACTTAATATTTCTCACTTATGTTTTGCGGATGACCTGATGCTTTTGTTTTATGGTGATATCAACTCGGCCAAGCTTATTAAGACAACGATAGAACAATTTTCTACATTCACAGGACTGAAAGGTAATACTTCTAAAAGTTGCCTATTTGTTGCTGGAATTGAGCCACATGTGGCTGAGGCTATTAGAGACATGTTCCA
The DNA here is from genome assembly GCA_033977485.1 of Hydrangea macrophylla. Lineage (NCBI taxonomy): Eukaryota > Viridiplantae > Streptophyta > Magnoliopsida > Cornales > Hydrangeaceae > Hydrangea > Hydrangea macrophylla. The sequence goes on along the minus strand of CM066984.1, from coordinate 48,126,615 downwards.
ATTTTCTATGGGATGTCTACCACTTAAATACTTGGGTGTCCCTCTTATTACCACCAGACTTAAAAGAACTGATTGTCAAGAGCACATTAAGAAAATCACCACACGAATACAATCATGGAACTCTAAATTTTTATCCTATGCGGGTAGGACTCAATTGATAAATTCAGTCATTATGGGCATTCACAACTATTGGGCTAGCATGTTCATTCTCCCTAAAGGAATTCTTAAAGAAGTGGAAAAAATTTTGAGAAGATTTTTATGGTCTGGTGGTATAGAAAATTCTCATGGCTCTAAAGTGTCTTGGGACAGAGTCTGTCTTCCTAAGAAGGAGGGTGGTTTGGGCATCAAGCCTTTAGTGCAAATGAATGTTATTCTTAATCTCAAACATATTTGGAACCTTCTGTCTAATTCAAATACTTCTAATTGGAAGAGATGGATTCAAACTTACATGTTAAAGGACCAAAGTTTCTGGTATGTCAAAATTCCCTCTAAGTGTTCTTGGTATTGGAGGAAACTCCTAAAACTTAGACCCAATGCTATATCTTTGGTTCAATACAAGATTGGCAATGGATCTAGTACTTTTCTCTGGCATAACCCTTGGTTACCTTGTGGTTCCCTTTATGCTAAATATGGACAAAGGGTCATTTATGATTCTGCTATATCTACTAACTCTAAAGTCCAAGCTGTTATTAAGGGGAATGAGTGGAATTGGCCCATAACCTCATCCTGGGAATTGATACAAATAAAAAATGCTACTTTACTTTCTCCTAAACCTTCAAATTTTAATGATGTGGTTATTTGGAAACCTTCTTTAAATGGGTCCTATGACTTTTCTCATACTTGGAAATTTTTACGAGAGGATTGCCCCAGAGTTCCCTGGGCTCACCTGGTGTGGTTTCCTGGTAGCACTCCTAGACACAATTTCATTGTTTGGGTTGCCCTCCATCAGAAACTTTCTACCCAGGATAGGATATGGACTTTCACTCTAGGCCCCCCTGGCTTGCGTTTTATGCAATCGGAATATAGACTCCCATGACCACCTTTTCTTTACTTGTGACTTTTCTTCTCTTATATGGCAGGTGATCATGAGCAAATTCAATTTGACTGGATGCCCCCTTGATTGGAGTTCCATCATCAATTGGGTAGCTAACAAGTGGAAAACTAAAAAACCCCTTCATATCATACCGCGTATATGTCTTGGTACTATGGTCTACACCATATGGAGAGAAAGGAATGCTCGCATATTTCAGCATAAGTGTAAACCTCGAGACAAGATCATCAAGGAAATTACTTGTAGCATTCGGGACCAAGTTCAGATAAGGTGGTTTAAGGACCCTAAAGTCCATGACTACTTGTCCATGTGGGAGTGATTACTTCTGGTACCCTTTTCGTCTAGTATCATTTGGTTGAGAACCATTGTTTTGGGGACATTTGATGTTTGACCATTTTTGCTTTTGACTCCTTTTGGAGTACTTGTGCTGCTTTGTCTCTTGGGATTGACCTTTTTTTTAGGGCAACCATAGAAATACTCTGCCATCCCCTTGTTCTTGTTGGTTGGTACTTTGCCTCCATTTTCTCTGTGCTTAATGTAAATCCTGGGGTATGCCCCTTGTAATTATGTACTGTCTTTTTGGATTAATTAACCAGTTTTCCGAAGAAAAAAAAAGACAACTTGATGAGAATCCTAGTGATACTTCCCTTAAAGTCCTTGAGAAAGAGCTTACGAGTGTTTTCTTACAAGCCATTCACATCGAAGAAGAGACTGTTAGACAGAAATCTCGAATACAATGGCTTGATGCCGGGGATAAGAATACATCCTATTTTCATAACTATGTTAAGAACCGAAGGAACCATAAAAGGATTGTGTCCCTCATTAAACCAGATGGTACTAAGAGCACTAATGAGAAGGAAACCCAAGCTGAAGCTATTCAATATTTTAAATCATTGATGGGCACCCCTGCCTCTAATCCCTACCCTGGTATCACTGAGCTGAGGAAAATTATCCATAAACGTATTCCATTGGACCTTTATAATATTATGGATGATATTCCCACTGATGAGGACATAAAAGATGCTCTGTTTAGTATTCATAGTAACAAAGCCCCGGGTCCGGATGGCTATAATGCTCATTTTTTTAAGACAACTTGGACAACAACCGGACCCTTAGTTACTAAGGCTATTAAAGAGTTCTTTGTTTCTGGACAAATCTTAAAAGAGTCCAATGCTACCATTATAGCCCTCATCCCCAAAGTTCCTAATCCCTCTAGGATGAGTGACTTTAGGCCCATCTCGTGTTGCAATACTCTCTACAAATGCATCTCCAAAATTATCTCCAAGAGGCTTCAGAAAATTTTACCTACTCTTGTTGACAACGCTCAATCTGCTTTTATTAAAGGTAGGAAAATTAGTGACAATGTGCTACTTGCACAGGATCTCATGAGGGACTATCATAAGCCTTCAGGCCATCCCCGAGCTGCGGCAAAGGTGGACCTCATGAAAGCTTATGATAGTGTGAGTTGGGAATTTTTACTGGATCTTCTGGATGTGCTTGGTTTCCCTCCCAAGATGCAAGGCTGGATTAGAGCATGTGTTACTAGTCCTAAGTACTCTATAAATTTTAATGGGGAATCTATTGGGTACTTTGGGGGTGCTAAAGGTCTTAGACAGGGGGACCCAATGTCTCCCTATCTTTTTGTTCTTGTTATGGATACCCTTAGCCAAATGATTAATCATAACATCAATAGATCTGCCCAATATAAATACCACTGGAGATGTGATAAACTCAAAATTTCTCACCTTTGTTTTGCTGATGATCTGCTCTTATTTTTCTATGGTGATGCGAACTCTGCTTTGGTTATGGCTAACACTATGCATCAGTTTTATGAATTCACTGGCTTGCAAGCTAATGCTAGCAAGAGTTGTTTGTTTATTGCAGGGTTGGAGGAAAACATTTCTAATGCTATTTGTCAAATTCTTCCCTTTACCCGTGGATCCCTCCCAATGAAATACCTTGGTGTTCCCCTTATCACTACTAAATTAAAGAAGGGAGATTGCGATGACCTCATTCACAGAATTAGCTCGAGGATTACTTCTTGGACTGCCAAATTCCTCTCTTATGCTGGCAGATTACAACTCATTCAATCTATACTTGCAGGGATACAAAACTATTGGACTGCTATGTTTATTCTTCCTAAGAGTGTTTTAAAGCAAATTGATAGCCTTTTGAGTAGATTTCTTTGGACAGGGGGAACGGATAAGGCCCATGGCGCCAAAGTAGCTTGGGACTTAGTCTGTAGACCTAAGAAGGAAGGGGGACTTGGCCTTAAAAACCTTACTCAGTTGAACTATATTTTAAATCTCAAACACATTTGGTCTATTTTTACCTTAAAGAATCAATCCCTATGGGTGGATTGGATATACACTTACATGTTAAAAGGAAATAGCTTTTGGCAAGTCAAGGCCCCTTCCCAATGTTCTTGGTATTGGAGAAAACTTCTTAATCTTAGGTCTATGGCTAGACCTATGCTCAAACATTGAATTGGTAATGGTTGTGGCACCTACCTGTGGTTTGATGATTGGCACCCCACGGGACCCTTATTGGATAAATATGGGATCCGTGTCCAATATGATGCCGCTCTCCCTTTTAATGCTAAAGGGTCTGATGTCATTGATGGAAGGGAATGGAATTGGCCACTTACTAATACAATTGACTTAATGGAAATAAGAGGCCTATTACATTCACTTCCCCCTCCGTCAATTTCCAATGATGTAATCCAATGGTTACCTTCTCCAAACAAAATTTTTTCTTCGGCTAAAACTTGGGACCATATCAGACCTCAATTCCCTGAAGTCCCTTGGCACCGCCTCATATGGTTCCCCGGAAACATCCCACGGCATAGTTTTATATTATGGTTGGCTACTATTCATAGACTATCTACCCATGATAGAATCTATACATACACACCGGGCCCCTTAGCTTGTGGTTTTTGCCACAAAAATATGGAATCCCATGACCACTTGTTTTTCAATTGCTCATATACTTCCTTTGTGTGGCAGGGTATTCTTAATAGGCTGGGAATCTTATATGCAAACACCTCTTGGGATGCTCTTGTGCTTTGGATGGCAGACAAGTGGAAAGGGCAAAGCCCTAGGCATATTATTCCAAGAATGTGCCTAGGATTGACTATGTATACCATCTGGAAGGAGAGAAATACTCGAAGCTTCAACTCTGGAGCTAAACCTAAGGAAAGATTATTTCAAGAGATTTGTCTCCAAATTTCCCAACAAATGCAAATGAAGTGGAAGAATGACCCTCAACTTCCCCAGTATATTGATAGATGGACATCTACTACTTAAGGGAGTTTTGTTAGGACTAACTTCTATATTGTATCAGCTTTTGGGTTTGTGACCCCATCTGTTTTATTTTCTTGATTTTGTTTTTTTTGTTTTGCTGATCTTGGAGTTGGTTCTTTTCTTGGCTATGGCCTTTGATAACCCTCCATCTCTGGTTGCTTTTCCAGATGCCATTTTCATGCGCTAATTGTATACCCTGGGGTATGCCCCTTGTATTTTTTGTATAGTGCCGTTTGGCTTTTTTCCTTTTATTGATTAACCCTTTTCCGAAAAAAAAAAAAGAAAAACTAAGTAATAAAAATATTATTGTCATTATTATTATTATTATTTATAGCTAAGTAACAAAAAGTACTTTTTTATTTTATATTTTATTTTTTATATATATTATTTAGAAGATAGGTTTATATATGAATATATATATATATATGTCTTTTTTTTAGAGGATGGACACGTACATACTTATGAATATATATATATATATTTATATATATATTTATCAAAAAAAAATTATCTATAGTTTTTTTTTATTATTGTTATTTTTTTTTATATTATTTATAAACTAGATTATTTATAAGGTAGAATAGGTATATATTAGTGGGAGCAATAGTTTTATACCTAACTTTATTATTATTATTTTTTTTAACCGTTCCCCGACAACGGCGTCAAAAACTTGACGACGTCCTACTGACGCGTTTTCTTATCAACACCCAAGTGTAGGTGATAGTACAAGTAGTAAAGTTCTGGTAAGACCAGGTCGAAAGATTTATAAAGATAGGCAGTAACTATTTTGTCCCTAAAAAGAAAATAAAAGATGATGGATTTTTGGGGCTTTTCCTAAACTACTAGTTTTTATATTTTTTGCAATAAAACTAAATTAAAAGCTATTTTTCTAATTAGTTTACGGTAAAGATTTTAACAGTACAAAATAAACTAACTAAGATACTAGTAAGAAAAAGGAAGAAAAAGAAATGAAAGCTAGATTTACATGAAATGAAAAATTTGGATTTTATTATAGCGAAAGATAGAAATAATACAAATATTTAATCTAAGTTATCTAAAAGCAAGAAATATTAATTAACTTGAGAGAATGATTTAAAGGGATTGGAAATATGCAAATAAACATTAGATCACACAACTTTTGTACTTTTGCAAAGGATTTGGCATTTCTAAGCAGAGTGATTCTTTATTTGAAAATAAACTTATACTAGTTGAGGTCATATCAAGTGTGTCAGGTTTGATATGAAACGACGTCGTTTAATTTAAAGAAAAACAAAAAGGCAATTGGGCAATAGTCAGGTTTGAACCGTAACTCGCCGCGGACGTGGGTTATTCGGCGCTCAGTCCCCACTACTTTGCCACTACACAATTGCCTGTCCATTAATGGATAGAAATATATTTGTACAAATACTTGAAATATAAACTTTATTAAATAAGTTGTTTGTGTATGATAAGTGTTTTTTTATGACAAAAGACATAGTTTGACAATTCACATAATTAATTCTTATTTCAAATTCGCAATCTTTAAAATCCAATATAACCATAGTCTATAAAAATATTAAATAGTCATAAACTATAGATATTTTTTTGCCATAAATGGAAAGATAACCCATCTAGATAAATTTGCCCATTTAAGATTAGTGCACAGAAGTTGTGATTTCTAAGTTTTTATTCCATATCCCCAATTAAAGTTTTAGCCTATCATTTTTGGAATTGAGACTGTCCTCTAAATAAAATTTAAAGATAAATTAAATAGATGTACACAATCACCGTCCAATTAAGATTAATGTCATAACACTAAGGTAAATGTGAAAACTAATATTAATATATTTCTCTTCACTTAACATGAGCTGTGATTGAATTCGTGGAATCTGCAAAATAATTTAGTACAACTAAGCTAATTAAATATAAATAAATTGAAATACTAAACCAAAAATAAAATACTAAACCTTTGACTTTGAATTCTTGTGGGGTCACACTGGATGAACTCCAAGAACACAAGCAAAGTTAAACCAAATCCTAATCTAATTTGGGAGTGGGATATGGATATGGTGTGCTTGGGGCTTTGATAGGTGATTATAACAACTATGTAGCAAAAATATCTGGCATTTACTTGCAAATTCTGCCTTCTAGTGAATGAAATTTTTGTTATAAAAACTGGAAATTTGGGTTTCAAACTATTTTAGGGGACAACTACAAGTACTAACTATACTAAAAATATTAAATTAAAATTTTGATAAGAATATTTTACTACTACAAATTAGCAAAAGACCTACGAGAAAACAAATGTTTAAGAAATAATTTGAGAAAATAGTACACAAAGTTTTGTTTACATATTTCTGAATATGAAATCATCAATTACATAAAAGCAAATTTTTACAACTTCTAGAACTAGAAAAGGCAAAGAAAAACTTAAATTTCCTACTCCTAGGGACACTATGAAGTGCTCACATGGTAACCTCTCTAAACTTTTCTCTGATGCGAACCTCAATAGACTTGCTTTGAGACCCAACGACAATATTGACATGTTTTACCCAGAAAAGCTAAAATCAGATTGTTTGATAGTGAACCTGTGACCCAACATTTATAAAGAAATGCAAACCACAGGTATTCCAATAATAGTGAACCTATGAACCAACGTTTATAAAGAAACGCAAACCACAGGTATTCATGTTTGTGAACGCCACAAGGAAGACCTTGATAAGTTCATGGTGTTATGTGAAGAACAAGGGGAGGAGCAATGCTCAACTTCTGAATTTTTATTAATCCATTGATTCCATGATGTTCCTGCATTACATTGAGTGAATGCTTTATATAAGCATGGCTAAAACAAGTTTAGAAATAGTCTAGAATAATCTCCCCTAATCCCAGCCTACATTCCTAAGTAAGAAAATATAACCTAAAATGAAAAAGGAAACAAAGATAATTACTTCCTTTCAGCCTATAAGCCTAAATTAAAGAAAAAAAGGAGACTATTCTTTGTCTCATAATAAGAAAGAAGATAATTAAAATATCAGCCAACTAATCCTTCCTTTCCACACATCAGTCCCAATAGCTTGGATTAATTTTATCATCTTCGTTTGGGCCAAACTTGGAGTGGCTCGTTTTAGAATCACCCCACATTTCTTGAATCATCCCATTGAATGCTTCTTTGATCTCTTGGATCTCGCTCTAGTAATAGGCCCGACTGGAACATGCAATGGATCCTTTGATGGTGCTTGTTGATTCTCATCATTCTCTTTCTTTGGTAGTGTGTTGTGAGTGTAGGTTGTGTTGTGATTGTGCCTCTTGGCTGCCTCCTTATTTTATAGACGAAAGATTGGTATAAATTCGTCATTTGAACAGGAGAAAACAGTGCGTTTGCCAATTTTTCTTCGCTTCGTCCACGTTTTTTCTCCTCTTGTCAAACCCTCTTTGAATTAACTACAGAGAGAGAGAGAGAGAGAGAGAGAGAGAGAGAGAGAGAGAGCGAGAGAAGTATATGTTTACATATAAACGTCACTATCAACTTTGTTTTTTTTTTTTTTCCTTCTGTCATTTTTTTTTCTCTCTTTCTTTTTCTTTTCCTTTTGGATTGGTTTACTGAAATTCCACTATTGAAATTTTGACTAACACAACATATGGGAGATACTTCAGTGTGGTTGCTACTTCTTTCCTTCCCTTTATTGCATTATTTCACTTCATTTTCACCTAAACATATAAAATATGTAAAAGCACATAATTACACACATTTGAGTGACATCATCATTAAATCATATTAATTCCATAATGCATGTAAAACTAGGGATTTAGGGATTAAATGAGCACTATATCTATTATATTGGCACATGAATTTGCAACATTCATTATTTGTCAACCAAGATTTGACCAAAATCATTTGAATTCGCACAAAAGTTTTGAGATCACCCTAGATCATGATAAAAGTACTAAAATGAGTTTTAAAAGAAAATTGGACGAAAATGTTAACTCCTAAGAGTTCCCAAAGGTTCCCAGAATTTCCCGGAGGTCCCCGATTTGACCAGTTTGACCTAAAAGTTGACTTGGAGACCAGAGTATCATATCATTTTTCAAACATTTTTTGGTCGATATCTTTCCAACAGTATATCGCATATAATTTATGGATTTAAAAACAGATTTATTACGAATTTTTGAAGGTGAAAAAGGCAATCAAATCAGATTTTTGCGCCAATACCGCAAAACTTTTCAAATCGACCCAACTCTGAAATATTTTTTATATAAAGTATACTACATTAACTTTCTAACGGTATATCACAAGCTCGGTTTGGAGTTCGTACGCATTTTCTGTGAATTTCGGACAAAATATAGCTTTTCGTAAATACCGAAACCTCTAGGGGCCTAAACGGAATAATCTGGGCATCTGAGGAGCAGTACTACCACGGCACAGGCCCACTGCCGCTGCAGACCTTTCCCCCAATGGGTCCATTTTTGTAATTTGTTTTGGGTGTCTAAATTAAATAATTAAAAGCTAAAACGACATAGTTTCTTGTTCACAAATATTTGGGACCAATGGGAGCACTTTCTAAATCCTAAATTCCTCCCAAATTGGCATATATAAACCCCCACTGACTTGTCATTTTGGGGGTGACAAATGCAAGTTCTAGATAAAGTTGTAGAGAGAGATAGGGAGAGATAATGTTTAGAAGAGAGAAAGTGAGCTCCTAGCTACTGATTTTCTATAGAAAAGTGAGTTACAAACTTGTTTTCTTTCATTACTATCATCTATACTTCACATTCAATACACCCAACCACCAATCTTGAGCATTTATGAGTTAGGAAGCTACTTCCATGTCCAAATGTCATCTTATATGAGTGAAACACCAAACTACAAGTTCAATATCTGATTGATTATCATGCTTTGATTACTATTACTTGGTTGTTACATTAATGTTCATCTCTTCTTATCCCATTTCTTTTTTATTTTTCTTATTTTACTTGTTTATCATTATCTAGATGATGACATAGTGTTTGAGGTGAGTGAATCCTTATGGATAGTAGCTCTTGACCTCAAAACTTGTTTGATAGATGATGATTCTAACTTCAATACTATGTCAAAATAGTATTTTGAAGTTATGTTCAAAATAAAACAAAGACTCGCCAATGATTTTGGAAGTTCTTGAGGTGAGTTTGATGTTGATATTCCAAGTGGTTATAATCTTCATTTAGTGCTGAAAATATTCTCCCAAAACCTCCTTTTCAAAACCCCTCTTAAACCCCTCATTTTTATTCCAAGAAATAAATGTTTGTTTTCTCAAAACCCCCCCAAAACAATGAGTTATTCTACTTGAAAATAGTATTCTGAGTTCAATACTCAATGGATGATTTCAAGGCCACTTGGGAAGTCTTCCTAACTCATTAAAGAATGTCCATGATTTTGAATGAATTTTAAAACACTTGGAAGGGTTCTATTTTGACCCAAATATTCCTTCCAGACATTCTGTTTTTCTGTCACAGCAGCTTTGGTAAGCTTCCAACTTATTTTCCAGAAAATGTTTCCAAAACAAGTGGCTCCAATTCATTTTTCCCTTGACCTTCAGTGTCTTATGGAACTTTATGTGTAATATGGGCCTCTAAATGTGTTTTTTGCATTTGCTAAGATATTTCTACATTTTAGTCGACAGTATGGATTCTGTTTTAGAGTAACATCTCTTGTTTATATGATTTCTCTCAATTTACAACTTCAATTTTTATTTTCGGAAAAAGGGTAAATAAAAGAAAAGCCAGACGACACTGTACAAAATACAAGGGGCATACCCCAGGATATACAATGAGCACTCAAAAATGCATCAAAGAAATGCAATAAGGAAGAGAATCAATCAAGATCAAAACCAAGATAAATCCCCAATCTCTCAACACAGCCTATGCACCTAGCAAATCATGGAGAAAAACTAAGTAGCACAAGTGAAGAGTTGGTGAATAAAATTTACTCTAGAATTAATTCTTGGAAGTCTAAGTTTTTGTCTTTTGCAGGTAGGGCTCAACTAATCCAATCTGTCTTATCGGGGATCCAACAGTATTGGTCTGGAATGTTTATACTGCCTGAAAGTGTTCTTAAACAGGTTGATCAAGCTATTATGAGATTCTTTTGGACTGGCACCACTGAAAAGGGGAGGGGAGCAAAAATTGCTTGGGTCAATGTTTGTAAGCCTAAGAAGGAGGGTGGTCTGGGGTTCAAAGACATCTATCTTACTAATACTATATTGAATTTAAAGCATATAGGGAGTCTCCTGGATCCTAAAAATAATTCCTTGTGGAAGAACTAATATATGATAAAATCTAATAGTTTTTGGGAAATTAAGGCTCCAGGTCAGTGTTCCTGGTATTGGAGAAAACTGTTGAAACTTAGGGAGGTTGTCCGACCTTTACTTTTGCACAAAATTGGTAATGGTCAACAAACTTCTCTTTGGTTCGATAATTGGCTCCCGTATGGTCCTCTTTTTAAAAAATACACAAACAGGATTGCTTATGATGCTGCTATTGACGCTAAAGCAAAAGTGGCAACAATCATAAGTAATAATGATTGGAACTGGCCTTCTTCAAATTCTATAGGATTAAATGAGGTTAGAATCCTCTTATCAACCAAGTCCCTTGTGGTCGAGTGGTAAGCTTCTTGGGTGTACTACCCAAGAGGTTTAGTGTTCGAGTCATGGGGGGCGTGGCCACTGGAGTATTCACCCGGCGCCTCCAGGCCTCGGGGGATTAGTCGAGGTACTCCGGACACCCCCGATTACCAAAAAAAAAAAAAAAAAAAAAAAGAATCCTCTTATCTAATTTGTATAAACCTACAGGTTTGAGTGATAGTATCTTTTGGACGGTATCATCCAAGGGGAACTATAATTTTGCTCAAATTTTTTGAGAAGTTTCCCCTATCGTCCCTTGGCATAAATTGGTTTGGTTCAATGGGTGTACTCCTAGACAGAACTTCATATTATGGTTTGCTGTTCTTAATAGGCTAGCAACGCATGATAGAATCTATTCTTTCACTCCTGGACCATTGGCTTGTGTGCTTTGTATAGCCAAATGGAATCTCATAATCACTTATTTTTTAATGTAGTTATGGTACTTTTGTTTGGCAGGATTTGATGCAAAGATGTGACATAAGATGGAATAGGACTGACTGGAACTCTACTGTACAGTGGATGACTCAGAATTGGACAGGCAATAAATTTCAACATGCCATCCCTAAAACTTGCTTAGGAGTTGCAGTCTATGGTCTATGGAGAGAAAGGAACAACAGGGCGTTTCAGGGCTCTTTCATCCCAAAGGAGCAGGTGCTTCAAAACTTGATTTCCCAAATCAACATTCAGATAAGAACTAAATGGAATCATCATCCCCAACTTGCAGATTACTTACGTAATTGGAGTTAAGGACATACCCCTTAAGTGTACCCTGTCGTGCTCAATTGTGTTTGTGCGTATGCATTTGACTGTTTTGCTCTATTAGGGTTTTGTAAGTGGCTTTAACACAAGTCTTTTTCCTTTGCCCTACTTGGTTGCTAGGGTTTTGCACTTGTTTTGGCTCATGGTGCCAGTTTTGAGATGTTTGTTGTTTTCCTTCTTCTAGTCCTCCTTCTGTGCCTTTTTGTCTATCCTGGGGTATGCCCCTTGTACATTTGTACTTAATTTTTTGGAATCTATTTACCAATTTCCGAAAAAGAAATCATGTTAATTCAAAAAACAAAGCAATCTAACAAACTAAGATGTAACATTCCATCTTTCTATGTATTGGGGAAGATGAGGGTCAGTCTTCCATTTAGCTTGAATCTGCTGGGATATCTGAATACAAATCTCTTGGAATATTCTTTCCTTAGGTTTTGCTTCAAGTTTGAAACTTCGAGCATTTCTTTCTTTCCAAACGTTGTAGACGACCAGTCCTAGGCACAGTTTAGGCACAATGTGCCTAGGAGTCTTTCCTTTCCACTTGTCTGCAGCCCAGCCCACAAAATCATCCCATGAGGTAACAGAATAAGCAATCTCCAACCTATTAAGAACTCCCTGCCAAACAAAAGAAGTATAAGAGCAATTAAAGAAAAGATGGTCGTGGGATTCCAATTTTTTATGGCATAGGACACATGCAAGTGGGCCCGGTGTATAGTTATAGATCCTATCATGTGTAGATAATCTATGAAGAATAGCCAGCCACACGATGAAACTATAGCGAGGAATATGACCCGGGAACCAAATAAGGCGATGCCAAGGAACTTTAGGGTAATGAATTCTAACATGGTCCCAAGTAGTAGCAGAGGAATACATTTTATTAGGTGAAGGTAACCATTGCACCACATCACTAGATGCCGATGGAAGAGGTAAGGAATATAATTGGCCTCGTAATTCCATTAATTCAAGGCCAATTCCATTCCCCACCATCAATGACATCAGACACTTTAACATTTAGAGGAATAGCAGCATCATATTGGACATGCATACCAAATCTATCCAAAATAGGCCCCAAAGGGTGCCAATTATCATACCAAAGAAAGGTGCCACATCCATTGCCAATCCTATGCTTAAGCATAGGTCCAGCCATGGACCTAAGCTTAAGGAGCTTACGCCAATACCAAGAACACTGAGAGGGGGTCTTAACTTCCCAAAAGCTTTTTCCTTTTAACATGTAAGTATGTATCCAGTCCACCCAAAGGGAATTATTTTTCAAATTAAAGAGAGACCAAATATGTTTCAGGTTAAGAATATAATTCATTTGAGTAAGATTTTTAAGACCAAGCCCCCCTTCCTGTTTAGGTCTACAGACTAAATCCCAAGCAACTTTGGCACCATGGGTCTTTTCAGTTCCTCCTGTCCATAAGAACCGACTCAATAACCTATCAATATGCTTAAGAACACTCTTAGGGAGAATAAACATTGTTGTCCAATAATTTTGTATCCCTGCAAGAACAGATTGAATAAGTTGGAGTCTTCCAGCAAAGGAAAGAAATTTAGCGGTCCAAGAAGTGATCCTCGAGCTAATTTTCTGGACAAGATCATCACAATCCCCCTTTTTAAGTCTAGTGGTGATCAAGGGGACCCCGAGGTGCTTTAGAGGGAGAGAACCAAGGGTAAACGGGAGGCTCAAACATATATCGGTGGAAGTATGCTCCTCAACTCCTGCAAGAAATAAGCAGGTTTTGCTAGCATTAGCCTGTAACCCAGTGAAGTCATAAAATTGATTCAAAGAATTAGTCATAACCAAGGCAGAGTTAGCATCACCATAAAAAAACAAAAGAAAAAAACAAAAGAAGATCATCGGCAAAACAAAGATGGGAGATTTTAAGCTTTTCACATCTCCAATGATATTTAAATAGAGCCGATCTGTGGATGTTATGTTGAATCAGTTGGCTAAGCGTATCCATAACAAGCACAAAAAGGTAGGGAGAGATAGGATCACCTTGTCTAAGACCTTTAGCACCCTCAAAGCACCCTACAGATTCCCCATTAAAATTTATAGAGTATTTAGGGCTCGTAATACATGCTCTGATCCAGCCTTGCATCTTGGGAGGAAAACCAAGAACGTCAAGCAGGTCAAGTAAAAATTCCCAACTAACACTATCATATGCTTTCATAAGGTCAACCTTAGCCGCAGCTCTAGGTTGGCCAGAAGGCTTATGATAGTCCCTCATGAGGTCCTAGGCAAGCAGAACATTGTCACTAATTTTCCTACCCTTAATAAAAGCAGATTGAGCATTATCAATAAGAGTAGGTAAAACCTTTTGGAGCCTCTTAGAGATAATTTTAGAGATGCATTTGTAGATCGTATTACAACACGAGATAGGCCTAAAATCACTCATCATAGAAGGGTTAGGAATCTTAGGGATGAGGGCTATAAGAGTAGCATTAGACTCTCTTAGCAATTGACCCGAAGTGAAAAATTCTTTAATAGCTTTAGTAACTAAAGTTCCAGTGATGGTCCAAGTTTCCTTTAAAAAATGAGCATTACAACCATCAGGACCAGGAGCTTTATTGCTATGGATACTCATAATAGAGTCTTTAATTTCCTCATCACTTGGAATGTTATCCATAAGGTTAAATAAGTCAGTGGGAATCCGCTTATGGATGACTTTCCTAAGCTCATTTTTACCTGGATAGGGGTTGGAAGCAGGAGTGCCAAGCAAGGCTTCAAAATATCTAATTACTTCAATTTTAGCTTCTTCTACATTAGTACTTGTAGTACCATCAGGTTTAACAAGGGACACTATTCTTTTGTGGTTCCTCCTCTGTTTAACTGAATTGTGAAAGTAAGCAGTGTTTTTATCTCCCGTTGATAGCCATTGGATTCTAGATTTTTGTCTAATTACTTCTTCTTCCATGTGAATGGCTTTTAAGAAATCCCCCGTGAGCTCTCTTTCAAGGGCTCTTAGGGAGGTATCACTAGGATCCTCATCAAGTTTTCTTTGGCAAGCCCAAAGATCAACCCGGGCTTTATTAGCATTAAGTATCTCCTTTCCTAATGAATTCTTAGAGAGGCTTTTTAACTCTCCTTTAAGATTTTTTAAAGCATGAACAAGTTGATATTGGTAGGAACCTTCAATATGCCTAGTCTAAGCAGTGCAAACAGTAGCATTAAAATTCTCATACTTAGTCCAATAATTGTAGAATTTGAAAGGTTTACCTTTTTTCCAACTTGGTGGGGATAAATTGACAACAATACAAGAGTGATCAGAGATACCAGGGGGAAGAAACTCTGCATAAGCTGAGGAAAAAGTGTCCAACCATCCGGGGTTAATGAGAGCTCTGTCAAGCTTCCTTTTGGTAAATTGAACTGAACCATATTGCCGATTGCACCATGAGAAGAACACACCTGTAAATCTAAGATCTACAACACAAGTAGCATTCACAAGATCATTAAATTCCACAACACCTTGGTCTCTTCCTGGATTACCCTCAAAGATTTCATTGGAGTTAAGAACAGAGTTAAAATCCCCGAGACTAATCCAAGGAGTATTACCAATGGTGGCTGCGATATTCCTCAAGGTGGACCAAAGGGGGAGTCTACCTTGAATAGTGTTAGATCCATATAAATAAAGGAAGCCTCAAAATTCAGACTGTGGTCCAATGATTGAATACTGACATGGATAATCTGCCTAGTACATTGTAACACATTTAAATTAACTTTAGTAGGGTTCCAACCTACCCAAATCCTATCAACAGAATTTGGTTGACTATTAGTAATGAACTTCAATTTTGATTTTGATTTTGATTTTTGCTATGTGTTCTAGATACAATATGGATGATCTCCATAAAATATCATAAATTTTTACATTCCTAATTTCACTTTTTCATTTTTACAAAATGAGTTCACTGTTCTGTCCACTATTCACAGTAAGCATGTTTTATTGTCATTCTTTGATTGGATGTTCATATGCACTCTAAATTAACTCATATCTTAGGAAGTAGCTCATACTATATTTGTACATATCCTACAATAACATTCTTCATTCATTCATGCATATTTCATGGTCTCAAATCACTTTAGAAAATTCATGAACACAAACACACTACTACTTTGCACATTCTAGGATCATACATTACATCCATGCAAGATTGGAGTTTTTGTAACTCCTAATCTAAGAAGATTATATGGAATGAACTTGATCACACATTCATGCATCCCCTCGATCGAATCTTCCTTTCTCATCCGTCCCGGGGATTGAGGGATCTTCTTTTCTCAAGATTTAACATGCATCATACTAGTTTGCTAGGCATCTTTGTTTTCTTTGATTTATTTGTTTCAAGAAGAATTCATGTCCCATTTAGATTAGGAAAACTTGATTTCTTGATATGTG
Organism: Hydrangea macrophylla; assembly: GCA_033977485.1. Lineage (NCBI taxonomy): Eukaryota > Viridiplantae > Streptophyta > Magnoliopsida > Cornales > Hydrangeaceae > Hydrangea > Hydrangea macrophylla. The sequence continues at coordinate 48,110,471 of CM066984.1, read as the reverse complement.
ATTAGATGATTTTTTCTAAGTTTGTTTTGTGTGATCTTTCACTTTGCATTGTATGATACTTGACTTAGATCTTATGAATGATATCTTATCTTTTGATCTTCCATTTCAAGATTCTCATGCAATGTAATATACCTATCATAATATTAATTGTCGAACCAAACATAGTACAAGATGATTATTTAGATGCTAATTGAGGCCTATCGAAAGATGGGGTAAGTTGAGGGTGTTTTAGTCGTGACAAAGGTTCCTTCCTCTCTTATACCAAAACCCCGAGCACAAACAAATTTTGAGAGCTAACAGACACATTGAGAAATTATGAAATTATGATCGAAAGATCTCACATGAATCAACTACGTGAAAAGAAAAATTGACTGACTAGGTGAAAGTAAAAAGAATCAATCCTCAAAGCAAAAAAGAAAAGAAAAGAAAGGGAGACTAAAACTGAATCCTCTTATTCAAGGCTACCACAAGGGACCCAAAGTTGAACTTGTATGACGATTGGCTTGAAAAACCCCTCATATTCGTCCATTCCATAACCCTTGGCCTTGAACTACACTCGACCTAATTCCTACTTGGGGATATATATGTAACCGCATCAGTTTGGTCTATACCATTCAAATCAACCCCTCTTCTTTCAAAGCCTTAGCTCGAACTACGTTAGGCCTAATCCCCGCTCGGGGGTACGTAGGCAGACTTTTAAAAAGAAAAGAAGGATGGCTCGCTAGGTCAAAATTCTGAAAGGATTCCTAGGTAAAAATTAGAGCTAAATCCATAGTGAGCAATAACAAAAGAGAGAAAAGATCTCGCTAGGTCACAACACTGGTTCCTAGGCAAAAGTTATGAGCATTTGAGAGATTAAAAGTTACGGTCCTTACCTTAAGCCAAAAATCACATTCCACACTAGGGGCAAACTTTGGCTACTCGCCTCGTTTGCCTGAATTTTACTGTCTACCATTCATACAAGGGGCAAACTTTGGTCACTTACCTCATTTGCCCAAAACCTCCAATGAACCATCATCCAAACTAGGGGCAAACTTTGGTCATCTACCTCGTTTGCCTATGAATTACACTTCCTACACCTCAAACTAGGGGCAAACTTTGTTTGCCTAACAACCCCTTCACACCAAGGGCAAGTTTTCAAGTCAGCAAGTTATTTTGAAATTTTTTTGAAACAGAGTATCTTTTATTCTCAAAGCTAGGGAACTAATTCGTAGAACACTTTGGATAAGCAAAAAATTTACTAGACTTTAGGGAGGAGTCTTCAAAACTTAGATTTATCATTGAAGTGTTACCACAAAAATACAAGAAGTGCACATATAAGAAAAGTAGTACATCATTGACAAAGGCACATTGAATTATGGCAATTTAGGCACTTCGTGCCGTTACTTTTGACGAGTTAATCCTTCTTTGGTTGAGTCAGTAATAAAAGTGTCTCAGAGCTCAAAGTTAATACAAAATAACCCAACTTGTCATCGTTATTCCCGTCAAGTCCATTCGTCCTGATGGTCTCAAATGTGTGGGTTTAAGGTGATTCCCAATTACAAAATCTATGGAAACAAGTATAAGTACCGAACACCATTACTGCACCAATCAGTGTGTCAGCATGAAAAATGTCCAACATGGGACAGAATTGGATTTCAAACCATTGAGAGTTGACCATCATCTCCTAGCAACTTAATTTCATGAGTGGCTGTTGACCATCTCCTTTCGTTCATGCAGCATAAGTCCATGAGTGGCTATTGATCATCTTCCTTTGCCCATGCAACATAAGTCCATGAGTAGCTGTTGATCATCTTCCTTCGCCCATGGCTATTGATTATCCTCTTTTGTTTAAGCAACATAAGTCCATGAGTGGTTGTTGATCATCTTCCTCACAACATAAGTCCATGAGTGCTTGTTGATCACCTTCCTCCATCAATGTCAAATCCTTAGCCACCGCCGATCATCTCCGTATCCTTCATCACAATAGAACGATACCTTTACTCCCATCAATGGGCGTATTTTTTCTTCCCTAGCAGCGTACATTTAATCCATTCCCCCCAGTAGATTCAATTTATCCCCAACAAGCTTATCGATTCGTACATCGTCAGTTCTTCTAATCATGGTTAGTCTAACCATATATCCCCTTTCATGACAATCATAGTAGTTCACTGTCGACTCGTCACCTTGATTAGTACATCATCAGTCCAATCCATGATAGTCATAGTAGTTCACTATCAACTCATCATCTCGATTCGTACATCATCAGTCACAGTAGTTCACTGTCGACTCATCGTCTCGATTAGTACATCATTCGTCCAATCCTTGACAATCACAATAGTTCATTGTCGACTTTTCATCTCGATTAGTACATCGTCAGTCAAATCCATGAC